>PVKA01045876.1:0-15278 GCA_004027165.1 Ctenomys sociabilis | reverse complement strand
AGGGTCTACAGGATCTCACTATGTCAGTCTGTCTCATAATGCTCCACCTGTCTTCAGCCTCCCAAGTGCTGGGATTATAGGCACACGCTACCACACCCTATCTCAATTGCAGTTTCAGTGCATTTCTCCCCAGCCCCTTGCTCACCATTTCTGTCACACCTACCCCATTCTATCCACTATCCATTTAACCAACCCAGCCTAGGCACTGCTATTCAGTTCTCTCTCACTCTCCAAATTTGCCTTTTTATAATGTCATATAAATAGAATGATATAATACATAGTATTTTGACATAGCATAAACATGAACTTTATTTCTACCCATGTCCTTGGGAATCACCCTGCTTTTAAGAGTAAGCTCAATCTAAGAGTAGCTCATGCTGCTACAATACATTAGTGCACCTAGCAAAGCGGTTTCTTTTTGCCTAGTATAGGAATACATACAATCTTCCCTAATTGTGCCCAAAACGTCCTTCGTAGTTTTAAGAAAATTAATGGGAAAAAGTTTATGTATCATAATTTATTCATCTAACATACAGTATAAAATGTCTTTGTATATTGTTATGTTAATGCATTTGGTACGGGTCTCATTATGCAGCTTGGACTCAGTGATGATCTTGTTTTCAGCATGCGCCACTACGCCCGGACTCGGTGGCTGGCTCAGCATTCCCTGGGCAGGCTAGCGTGGCATGTTGTGCCAGGGATCAAACTCAGCCCTTTCCTAAGCAGGCGCTTTGTCTGCTGAGCCCTTATTACTTACTTTTAAACACTTGCTGAATCCAAGGGGAAATGTGGTAACCTAATAAGAGGAAAATGAGAAATGGCAGGAGGAAAGACCAGTGATACTGAAGAAAATCAAGAGGAAGAATTCATGTAATGCCTTAACACTGCAGACTGGACCCAACCACAGAGAAATCTCAGGAGATATCTTGTCCTTGGAAAGATGGGTTGCCTTCCTCTAGTAAATCAGACATGTCTCTGCCCACCTTCATGCAGCAAGCAGCAGAGATTGTGGGACAATTTGGCATTCATATGTGTGAGACAAGACAGCTCTCCCCAAGCATAAAAGGCTGATGGGCAGCCCCCGGGAGGTGACCACCAACACCTGAGTGAGTGACCACCTTGTGTTTCTCCAACAGACCAGCTCCAGGGGCGTTTTGGGTGCTCGAGATGTAGGAGCTGTGGAGGAGTAATGGCCTTACTCAAGGGGACTGCAGTGCAGTCGCACTGAAATGTGTGGCCTCAAGCGGCTGGGGAGATGGCTCGGCAGTATGAACCTCTGCCTGGCAAGTGCAAGAAATGGGTTTGCTTCTTGGCACCACAGGCCATGCTGGCTTCAGAACCCCGGCCATGCAGACCCCAGAGTCATGGGTGCACCATGCCGGCCACCAAGATCAGGCTTGGGGATGCATGCCTGTAATCCCAGCATGGGGAGGCTGAGCCAGGAGGACCACTATGAGACTGAGCTGTGTAGCGAATCCCTGTACCAAATAAATAAGTATATGTAAGTGTATTTTAAAAATGTGGGTTCTCAATTGGAAATTTTAGAATTATGTTAGTATTTGATACAGAAGCAGGCTTTCTGTGGGATAAGAGACTACACACAGGATAGGAGGAGCAGCATTTTGCCTTTTCCCAAGCAAACCAAAGCTTCAGGGAACTTGCTGTGGCACATTCTCCAGTTGCATGACTTTTGAGCAGAAGAACTATTAGATAGGCATCAACCTGCATAAACACTATCAAATGCCCAGAATCCTGTATTTGGAGAACAGAGTTTGAGTCTCAATCTCTGCTCCTGAGTTCAGGTCCTCTTGCTTCTGGGGGTCCAGGGCTGTAGGAGAAACTTGAGACTCAGGTGACTGGATAAGGACTTACTGCTGCCACATGTGCATTTAAATTTGGCCAAGAATAAAAATTCCTGTGATAGCAAAGCAACAGACCTGGGAATTTATGCCCCTCTGAGGAGGAAAACTGTATGGATTTAGAAATAAAGGGGACTCTATACGGGAAAGCAGATGCCACTGCGGAGGAGGCCCTTCTTTAGGGTGACTCTCTCTCCTGGGCTCTTTGACTCTTCCCCAAATACCAGTGCATGCAATTTTTTTTTTTTTTTTTTTTTTTTTTTTTTTTTTGGTGGAGCTGGGGATTGAACTCAGGCCCTTGTGCTTGCCAGGGAAGCACTTATTCCACTGAGCCATCTCCCAGCCTGCCTGTAATTTTTTTTCAAGGAAGCTAATGTTCATTAAATTGTTGGTAGCCCAAGCAGGGGTGAGCCATCCCTGCATAGGGAAGTGCAGCCACCATACAAGGGATTAAGGTGTGAAACTGTGTAGGGGTGTCCTGTAAGATATCACATATTCTTCACTCTTCAAAGTTTCTGGCTGACCTTAATTATGTAAGATGCATGGTGCTACCCTCACCTTTGGGCTGATATAGAGGCTCAGCACCTTTCACTGGGATGGTGGCTGAATGAAGTAGGCCCTGCTCCAGGGCTCTGCACTCATCAGGCCCAAGAATAAAGAGAAGCACTCTCTGTCCATTGTCCCAGCTCCTCCCCTTGGGCTGCTTTGCACAGTGCCCAGGACTTGGCAAGCATTAAGTCTCAATCTGTACTCATTGCCATGGAGTACACACAGGCACTAAAAATCACACCCACACCTGGCCACCCTCCTGGGCAAACAAAAGCACACATCCTCAGATACACAGCCCCCTGTGCCCACACATCTATTTCATCCATTCTCCTCTGTGCAAAAAAACACACTTATACACATGGCGTCCTCTCTGTAAATATGCACAGGTGTGCATGTAGATAGCCCTTCATGTATTGCACAGGGATGCTCAATCTGCATTGAGACAGCTCTTTTCTTCAGTGCACACACAGCCATGCACACCCATAGCCTTCTACTCATGGCACAACTATGCACACCTGTGGCCTTCTACACCCGCCATACACACACCTGGCCCCCCTCAGGGCACACACAGCCATGCACACACAGCCATGCACACACTGGCCCTCTACTCAGGGCACACATGTGGCCATTCTTCACACACGTGACTCCCCTATTCTCCAAGGGCATGCACCCTCACGCACACACAGCCATGCACACACGTGGCCCGGCTCTCCTGCACCCACGCACAGTTCTCTCCGGGGGGCCAACCCAACTCCGTCTGCGCCGGCGCACGCGCACACCCGGACACGAGTGCTCGTGCCCCTCCTCTGCCCCGAACGGGCGGCCCTTGCGGGAGCAGCGGGAACAGAGCGGGGGCGGGAGGAGGAGGAGGAGGAGGTGGAGAAGGGCGCCGAAGGCGCGAAAAGGCGCGCAGGCGCGCTGTGCGGAGCGGGCCCGCCGCTCCCACGTCACCGCGCCGCGCGCACGTCACGCCGGCCCGACGCTCGGCCCAGGGTGAGCCCGCGACCCGGCGCCGCCGGCCCAGGGCAGCGACCCGCACGGCCGGACCCCCCGGCCGGCGCCGCATGCCCCGCGCCCGTCCGGAGCCAGGTGTGGGGACGGGGGCCAGGGCGCGAGGCCTGTGGCGCTCGGGGTGCGGTGCGCGCGGGATGTGGGTTGTGCGGGGCCCGGGCTGCATCCCGCGCGGCTGAGCCTGCGCGCCTCCCGGCCACGCGCCCAACCCCGACCACGACCCGTCCCTGGCGCTGGGGCCCCGCAGGCCTGAGGCGGGTTGGGGTCCGCGCCTAGTGACAGGTCGGGGCGGGCGGGCGGGCGGGTTGGGGTCCACCTGTCAATGCGCTGGGCCCTGCGCCCAGGTGGGGGCCCCCGCGTCCGGTTGTGGCCTTGCACCCTTGTGCGGCCCTGCACCAGGTAGGGCCCTGCGCCCAAGTAAGGGGATCCCCGACCCCTGCGCCCCTTTCTGCCCAGGTCAGGGTTCAGCTCCTGCCGCGCTGCAGCGGTGCCCGTGGGGCGCGTGTCCATTTGGAGAGGTGGCTGAGATCCCAGTGCAGACCTGCTGGGCCGGCTCCACTGTCCAGACCTGGCAGGGACCTGCTGCTGGCGGCCATACACGTGCTGGTGGGAGACATTTCCTTTGAGATGTGATGGCTGTTAAACTTTTTTCATTGTTACTCATTACTCATCTTTCCTTTCTTTTTACCAGAAAAACCAGCTTTCTTCTGTGGAGGGTGCACAGCCATAGCCTTGATTTCCTGGATCTGGTAACATGGCAAAAGATGTAAGTATATTTATTTCATGCCGCGGATGAATGTTACCATAACACTTGCTCTTTGTAATTTTATGCCATTGTTTGAGTGGCAACAGCCCTATTTGTGTTCAGATCTTTTCCACCAGGGAGAAGGGTGGAAGGGAAGGATGGATGGAGGAGAGCTGGGTAGGCAGCCTCATCGCAGCTCTGTGCTCTTTGTCCTCAAGGGCTTGAGGCACACTGTGGGGCTTGGATACTGCTGCTTTATTTCTAATTTCTCCAGACTGTTTTACATTTACAGTTTTGTGTCCATTGGGAGTTAAGTGGGATGGAGGGTGTCCTGGTCTCTGGATCCCAAGGGGGCTTCTGCTTGGTAGGACTGGTCAGCCTGGGCGGATCTGGAGCTGGGGCTGCATCTTACTCTGTGTCTTGGAGAATGGGACTCCAGCTTTGACAGATCCAACACTAACCACCTTTCCCTCAAAGATGACATTTGGTGATTGTTGAGATGAGGTGGAAAATAACTAGTTTAGCTTCATCTTTTTTTTTTTTTTTGGAGGTGGCTGGGAATCGAACTCAGGACCTTGTGCTTGCAAAGCAGGTGCTTATGTCACTGAGCTATCTCCCTGGCCCCAAGCTTCATCTTTGAATGTGTTAAACAGTGAAGCAAAATTAGCTCACATTTTAACAGTTTGAATGTGTTAAACACATTTTTTTTTAAAAATTGGTCTGGGGTCTAGGCTTTTTGGTTAGCCAATATAGTTTATGCTGTTGGTTGTACAGTTCTTCACAGCATCTGTAAACACTAACAGTATCCTTAGTGTTCCTTAGAATGCAGTGTTTGGAAACATGAGTGAAAAGAGGCTGTTTTTTGTTTACCTGTTGGGTGTGCAGCCTTGGAAAGGCTGGGCTGCTATGTCCAACAGAGGCCCATGAGGTGCGGCAAGAAAGTGCCTGCAGTGTGGAGCCATGCTTCCTTCAGTTCAGGGCTCAGAAGCCAGTGCATGGGGAGGTCCACACTGCCAGATGCCTGTCCAGGGCTATGTCAGGCCAGTGTGTAACCCAGGGGCCTGGTCTGCTAAGGCCCAGACTGCACAGGTGTCAAGTTTGTCAGTCCGTGGCTTTGCTCTTCTCTTGGAGGCATGCCCTTAGGACAAGGGATACATAGCAGACCCCCAGGAAGCAGCTGGATATGCTAAGTAGGCCTGAGAAAGAGAGTGGGTCTTCAATGCCATGTTCCATGTGGTGAAGTGCACCCCACTGCTTGGCTGGTGTGGCCCCAAAGCTCTGGTGCTATGCCATCTCCTTGGCACCACCACTGTGCTACGCATGCAGACTGGTGGCAGGAAGAGACTGAGCACCTCTCTGGTGCAGGTCCTATTGGGGTACAGCATCTGGGGTTGGAAGGCTGGCTGGTCCTCCTGAGTGGGTTTTGAGCCAAGCACTGTGGAGTCCTGGGTGGGGGTCTGTATGGCCTAGATACGCCAGGCAGAGGCAGAGGGGGACTCCCAATATTGAGAGTAGACATATAAATATGCAGAAGGGAGCTGAGTTGAGGGTGGAACTTTTCTCTAGTCAACCCATTTTCTGAAAGCGGGGGTCCATTTGAGCTTCAGGAAAAGGGTTGTGCACTCTGTACTACGAGGGGTTAGTGGGTGATGGATTTTTCACTGATACAGATTGCTTCCCAGGTGTGCTGTAGGTTCCCCACCATTGTCCCTAGCAGTGGCATCCTGATGGATTCTAACTGAAACAATGCTTGTTCCAGAGCACCAGGACCCTTGGGTAATGGCAGAGGGCAGTTGCCCCAGCTGTGGAGGGCCTGGCTGCCATGGAGGCCACTGAGGCCCCAGAGAATAGGGAGGTGCCAGCTCTGCTCCTCCGTGGAAGAGGACAGTGAAGGGCCATACATGGGCCTGGTGGAGCCCATGGATCTTGGGGAGGCCAGTGAGCTGTGTACCAGTCAGCAAGAGGTGGGCAAGGGGCATCCTGGTGGGGATCTGCTCTGTGAAGGAGAAGAATGGTGGTCTTCCACATAGGGTGGAGTGCAGCCTCAAGGGCATCTGTGGCTTTGCAATGGGTGTTTTGTGACATCAAGGTGTCATTGAAGGCCTGGGGTATTGGGTGAGGAGTTGACACTTGCGGTTCAGGGAGTGGGAAGGCCCCATCCTTAGACTGGTTCAGTGTCTGGAGGGTTTAGAAGCAGCCAGGGAAGTGGGTGTTACTTCATAAGGTGTTACCAGCATGCTTTAGCTGAGTGATGCAGCCTATTGCCACCCCTCCAGGCTGCATGCGGTGTAGTGGGAGGAGAACTGAGCTGCCCTGTGTGCAGCGGCCTCCTTACCTGCAGGTTCCACATCTGCACTCAGCCCCAGATGGGATATATGGAAAGCCTGGCCACATGGTGTCCGCACTGAGCCTGTGTGACTGTTTTCCTTGTCTGTTTCTGTACAGTATGGCGTAGCAGGCATCCACAGGGCATCTACACTGGGCGTTGCATGCCACCGAGAGGAGCTGAGGTGCGTGGGAGACGTGTGAGGTCCAGTGCAAACACTGGCCCTTAGGGTCTTCACCATCTGGGTGCTGGGGGTGGCTGACTGCTCTGGAGAGCAAGTGTGGGCTCATGCACTCTGGCTCTGGTGAGTTAGTGCCTGGAATGAATCTGTGTCCCTTGGCTTGAAGCTGCCATGTGCTGCCAGCTTAGATCTTGCGGGTTTAGGAAAATCCCTGAATGTTACAGTCAGGAGCTGGAGACCAAAGAGAAGCACATCTAGTCTCCTCAGCTGCTGGGTGGAGCAGCCACAGCGCATCTTCTCCTGTTAGCAGCCGACTCAGGGGCTCGTCTAAAACTGTGCGGAACATCGCCTGCCGGATGGAGCGGGGGGGCCTGGCGCAGCCGCCACTGGTCACCTGCTGTGTCAGTGTTGGAGGTCTTCAAGCAATCCTGCAGCGGCCTTCAGGAGAGGCCACTGTGGTAGCGAGGGGGCTTAACCATTGCATGGACAGTGCAAGCGCTTGATGTCGTGTTTGGCTTTTATCCTAGGGAATGAGGTTGGAGAATGGGGATAGGGAAGGAATCTCAGCATAGGTGGCACATTGCCCTGAAATGCCTTCCTGGGAAGAGGGGTGAGAAGTGCCCTTAGTAGGACCGCAGAAGTTAGCATCAGTGTCATCTTGCCACCTCAGCTTATTTTTATTCAAATTATATTAGCTGTGCTGGGATTGAACCTAGGCCTTGTTGTGCTGAGTTCTCTCTTGTGATGAGCTACGCACAGCCCTGCTCCTTCCCCTGGTGTTTGGAGTGTGATCTCAGTAGTATGCAGCCGTGTTCTGCAAGGTTGGCACTGACGCCCACCTGACCGGCAGGGCCATTGCACAGGCCTTTGTGGGCCGAAAGCTTTCTTGATGAAGTGTCCATTCATTTGAGTCCTTGTGTAAGCCAGCAGAGAATGTCTGATTCTGGTTTCTGTGGAATGGATGGAAAAGGAAAGTCCATCTGAAATTCATCTACTGAGTATGACCTAGGTTGATCGCCTGTGTTCCCAGGCTTCTAGTGACGGAGATACCTGATGGAGGTGGCCAGATGTGTGATTGTCCTGGGAGCTCTGTCCACTTGGTGCGAGAGGGCGGGCCAGCTCTCGGTGGATTGTCGGGGCGAGGCATTGCCCTTCTGCTGTGTGGGAGGGTCAGGGGAGGCGGTGGGTATGCCACACCTGTTGTTGCAGACTCCCATTTTTGGATGAAGTCATCTCAAATTTGCACAAACTCACAGTGACCCTTGGGATGAATCCAGAGGTACACAGACACACACTGTGTCTAAGAGATGCACTGTGTGTTCTTTCTGGAGAGACCATGCCGAGGTCAGATGGGAGGGGTGTGCCTGCTGTAATGCTCCTTTCCCAGTGTAGATTTGAGTATAACGATTCCTCTTTCAATTTTTCTTTTTTATTAGCCCATGTTTGCAGCACACAACGATCTCATTCTTCATGAAATGTTGGTCATGTACGTAGCACATTTCTGTTTTCATCCCCCATCATCCCTCCGTCTCTTGGTTTCCCCTTCCAACTGCAGAAGAGCTATCTCCATGTTTCCTCCATATCTTTTATTCTGCTCTTTGTATTTTGGGCTTCTCATGTAACAAAAATGATGAGATACTTAAGCTTGTGTATCTGATGTACTTCACTTAAGTTTTGTCTCAGGGTACACCCATTTCCCCCAGATGAGTGGAGTTCATCCTTCTGTATGGCACAGTTGTAAATACTGTATTTACTCCATGGTGTGTAAATAATACGTTTTCTTTATCCATCCTCTGGTGATGGACACACAGTCTGCTTCTTAGATTCAGCTACTGTGAATTATGGTGATTTAAACATGGATGTGCATAAATCACCATCATGTGATTGTTTCTGCAAGTATAATAAATTTTTGTGTGTGTTTCTGAGGCAGGGTCTCACTGTGCAGTCCAGGCTGGCTTTGGGCTTACTTTGTAGCCCAGGCTGGTCTCAAACTGGCAAGAGTCCTCCTGCTTCAGCTTCCCAGTGCTGGCATTATAGGTGTGTACCACCACACCCACCTAGTATAACAGTTTTAAAGCTCAAAAAACTTGCTCAGTGTGATGGGTGAAAGTTTACTATATTTTTGCAATGCTAGGGTTGGAATGAGGGCCCTCGTGTGCTGGCCAAGTGCTATACCATTAAGCCTCATCCCAGCCCCTGTGAGGTGCAGTTCTAAATTGCATTTCTAGTTTGTGGTTTTACAATTTGATTTTTAAAAATGTTTAATATTTACTTATTATGTATTTGGTACAGCATCTCACCACACAGCTCACCCTAGTAGTGATCCTCCTATTTTCAGCCTCCCCAGTGCTGGGATTACAGGTGTGCACCACCACCGTGAGGATTCCATGGGGGCTCTTTGCACCTAGGGGCAGGGCTGGCGCAGCGTGTGGTGCAGGGGATTGAACCCTGGTCCCTGCGCTTGCCTAAGCAGGGATTTAGTCCACAGAGCAATCTTGTTGGCTCTCTTTTTACAATTTGAACCGAACACTTTCCTTTCCAGGGGTTACAGTTCTTGGTGAATTGGTGAATATGCCCTGCCTTGCTTCTGCTTATCTGTTTTCTTCCAGTTTGCATCCACTAAGCTTTTCCTAAACTGAGAATGGACCTTGCATTTAGCATTTAGTACACGTGATTTTAACCTTCATGACCCCTTTATGGGTTCTCTTCATGAGCTCCAATACTCTTGAGGTCCGGGTCTGCAGGAGGTCACTGGGTATTCTGGCTGAAGAACTCTGCATAGGGTGAGGTACAGCCCATAGGTCTTCCCTGCCGCTGTGTATATGGTTTATTTCCTCTGCTTAAATGTGTTGCTGCCTGGCAGTGGCTTGTGTGGATCTTATTGTTGCCTCTTTTACCTTTTGGAAAAGTCAACGTTTTTGTTTGTTTGTGCTGGAGGTGGGACCGGGCCTCCTGTGTTCACAGTCCAGGCTCTGCCCCTGGGCCACCACACCTCAGATTTAAGTGAAGACACCTTGTGCCATATCTGCTGGTGACTCTCAGTCACATTTTGTGGGGTTGGGGGCCATCCATAGCCAGCGCCCAGTGGCTGAGGCTTGGCTGTAGCATCGTCCCTGACTTTGGCTGGGGCTACTTGTAGATCAGTCCAGTTGTTCTTGGAGGTGGTTATTGCCTTGGAGTTTGCTTAGAAACAATCCTTTCTGCTGTTGTCTTCCTGTTAAAACTGTGCTGAGCAAGAACCACAGTGCCTTATGTTGCCCACCCTGGCAGGTGATGCTGATGCCCTCGTGGAGGAGGCACAGTCTGCTGGCCAGCCCCAGGGGACTTCAGGGTGCTGGCTTTGCCTCCATGGGCAGCAGAGAAGCTGTAGTACAGCACACAGTTTCTGTGGTCTAGGAAAGGGGTGAGCGCAGCTGGCTTGTCGCTTCCTGGCTCAGCTATCCTCACTGCAAGCGGACACACCTGGAGCCTGGCCACCTCCTGTCCCCAGGGACACACCTGCCAGGCTTCCTCTGGTCCCCTCCTTGCTAGGTCTTCCGGTCCCCATGGCAGCCTTAGGATGCTGGAACAGGGCGCAGTAGATCCTGCTTCTGTCTGGTGTAGAGCAAAATGTCACTTGGTAACTGGCAGAAGAGCAGCACTTTATGGATGTATCAGTCATCCAGGAGGCAGTCCGAGGCGGCTTAGCAGCAAGTGTGAACACAGATCTCAAAAGGCCTGTAAAGGCTGACATGGTGACACAGACTTATACTCCCAGTACTCAGGAGGCTGAGGCATTAGGGTCCCTGTGAACTCAACGCCAGCCTGAGCTGCTTGGTGAATTGAAGGCCAGCCTGAACCATGTCATGTGGGAGACCCTGACTTAAGCACATGCTGTACTTGGGCATTTCAACTGTGCACTGAGGTCGGGATTGCTATAGTGCCTGTGTCCTTCCAAGCTGCAGGAGCAGGCCAACACTCCTTGCTGTGGCAGGAGCATGGGGGTGCTGCTTCTCCTCCCTCCTGGATTTAGTGGTACAGGGTCCATCAAGAGGTTGGCCACAAGTCCCAGGCACAGATGAGGCCGGCTTGGGTGGTGGAGTCAAGTGCCACCTTCTGGTGAATGGCTCAGGCCTTCTGGTCCTTGAGGGGGAGCCTCCCGCCCTCTCGCTGGGCCCTGAGCATGTCACGGAGATTGGGGAAGGGCTGCTGCTGGACTCTGAGTGCCTGGAAGTGAGGATCACTGGGTGCAAGGACATGTGGGTGTGAGATGCATCGGCAGTGGGCCTGCTGGGGGTCCAGGTGCCTAGCGCGGGGCAGGGATGGTGCCCCAGGCTGGAGCTTGTCTGGAGAACAGCTGCCCACGGTAGTCCTGTTTGTGTTGCCAGGTGGGCACGGTGTGTGGGTTCTGTGGGTGAGCCACAGTTGCTGAGGTCCGCAGTTCCAGGTTCCCACAGGGGCCTGGTGAGAAGCTCTACTGGGAGCTGTGAGTGGTCCCCTAGAGCCATAGGATTCATGGGCCCTCTCTAGGACCCATGCGGCCAGGTGTCGGAGCTCCTGGTGACCTGCACTCTACCTACCTGGTGTATGAGGGAGGACTACTGGAATCCACCAGGAAGACCGGGTAGGGAGTGGTCTTTGGAGTTGGGCTATTCCTGGTGAGTTGTGGAGCCTCCCTTCCCTTGGGGGGTGTCTCAGACCCAGCTCCTTACCTCCTTGAAAAGCTGTTGGCCCAGAGGCTGATGTACTGCCAAGATACTGTGGCTCCCTTCCGTGTGTGCGCCTCCCTCCAGGTGTCTGTGCTGACTGTGACAACATGCTTTGTTTCTGTACACTTTGTGCACAGAGAACGGGCCTAGGAAGGGCTTCCTTGCCTTCTCCACCACGCTATAGCTGCTGCAGAGGCAGCTGGGAGAGCCATGCTGGGGCTGTCTCTATCAGGCCATCCCTCTCCCACACTGCACCTCATCTCCCCAGTACTTTCCGGCTCCTTTCTTGAGTGAATTGTGTTTCATTTGGCAAATGCTGCTTGCTGTGTGAGCTCACTGGCATCTGTCCCTCCCACCTGGGACCTGGCTACAACCTTCACAGGGGCCCCACTCAGGCGGGATCAAGAGTCTGCTGCTGGGTGGGAAGCACTGGTAGATCTCATGGGTAAGTGAGGGTAGGCCACAGGCTCTGGGATTGTGCCCAAGTCTGTGCTGGGCCTTGGTGTGAAGTGAGCGTCTGCCTGTCTTCCTTCCCTTTTTAGCCCCAGCCTTGTCCCCAAGGAGCCACCTGGACAAGGCCTGGCTGCCACTAGGAGGCCGTGGCAGTGTGGTGTGTGGAGGGTAGCTCCTCACCCTGCCCAGCTCTGTCCCGCCTCAGAGTCTGTGCTTGGTCTGGGGACATGTGACCAGCTGCAGTGCCATCAGGACAGTGGTGATAAGACCTTCTGTGGCCATCGTGGAGGTGACCTGATCCTAACCTTGAGACCTGGCTTGGTGTGTGCAGGAAGGCTGCTGTGTGGGAATGTGATTCTTGTGGCTCCACAGTCCTGTGTCATGGGTGGTGTGACCTGGGAGCACAGTCTATCTGCTGCCCAGGTGAGGGCTGAACTTGCTCTGGGTCCACCATGGCCCCTGCCCAAGAGGCAGTCCAGGTACTCTGAGTTGGGAGCAGTTTTTGCAGCATTCTGAAGAATTGAACAGCTGTGCTTGATGCCTGGCCAGCTCCGTGGGCCTCAACCCTTAGCTGTGACATGGCAAGGCTGGAAGTACTGCCTGTGAGGGTTGTGGTGGCCTCACAGGTTATGACATTAGTTGGCAAGGGTGCCATCACATTAGAAACCACAGCGGCTGTCATACAACCTGTCCTGGTGTGTTCTGTGTTCAATCTGAGGATGTGGCCTAGTACATGTGTGGTTCTGAGTACCAGTGGAGCCTGGGGTTACAGGTGGAGAGCCCTGTAGGCTGTGTGCTGATGGCCCGTAATGCACTGCTGTCTCCAGCCTCAGTGGTTGCTGGGTGCTCTGTGGTTGCTAGGCAGGGCCCTGGCATTGCATCCCAGGATTGTTCCTGTCTCCTGTGGAGCGTGAGGTGGTCCCAGTGGATGTAAATGGGTGCTGGTGTGCTGCCCAAGGTGGCCACCTTGGGTCCCTGATTTTACTCTGAGACATGCATTGAAGGGTGGGTGGTAGCCTGGGGCAGGTTTCACCTGCACAGCAGCTGCTCCAGCGCCATGGGGCTGCTTGCCATTGGACCCACACCATGGAAGTGTCTGCTGCTTGTCTCCAGGGAGACTAGAGCAGCCCCGGCCCCTGAATCAACATCTTTGGGATCTGCTTCTGCAAGAAGCAGCATGATGCCAGATGCCACAGTGCCCTGCATGGAGCTGAGCTCATTCTGCAGCTCTGGATCCTCTCAGAGCATGCCTCCAAACCCTGACCCCCAGAGTCACAGTGCCTGCCAGTGCTGTAGAATAGGTGGCCTCAGGACTGGCATGTGTTTGTCATCTTGTGTGGCCTTTGGCATGGTGGAACCCAGTGCCCTGTCTTGGAAGCTGTGGTGTGGCCCAGAGACTTGAACCTGCTGTGAGCAGAGCCTGCCCCCTCATGGCTATCCAGGTGTCCATATGGTTCCAGCTTCTTAGGGCCTCTGCCAGGAATGGGACTCAGGGACAGTGAGTGTGCTGCCATCTCAGGTCCACACAGAGCCAGGGCTGAGTGTGAGGTGGCATATCTCAGTCCTATGGATGAGTGGCTAGGTAACATCAGTCTGTGTCTCACGGCGGTGGTCCAGAGCATCACCCTCTCATGTCGCAAGGGGAGGCTGATGTCATCATGAGGGCACCACCTTGGGGTCACACCTAATATAAGGATTTGAGGGACAGATACTGCAACCATGGCATGGGCTTTCTGTAGGGAGGCTGCCTGGGCCACAGGATATCAGGCAGGTATGGGAGGTCAGCCTGTCATGTCATGGCTCTGCAAAGTTGCCTACTACCATATAGCCTGGCTTGGCCAAGATTTTTGTATTACTGTTCTCTGTATGACCTGTGAACTGGAGAACTCTGGGTGGTTTTGTTTTCTAATTTCCTTTCTAGAAAGGAGAGCTTGCATTTCCTTTGTGATTTTGACACCTTGTGTTACAAAAGAGTTGCTTTCTGTACCCTAACACCCACTGTGGGGTGTGCAGTGATAGGCAGGCGATAGGCGGGCCCAGCAGCTGCATGCCCCCTGCTCAGCTGGCTTCTGCCCTGCCGTCTCAGGTCCACACAGAGCCAGGGCTGAGTGTGAGGTAGACATGTGCTCGCCTCTCAGCCCTGGGGAACAGAGCTGTTTGAGGGGTGGTGTAGTCTTTAAATCATGCCTTGCAGGGAGTGGTTCTAAGCTGAGTGGTTTTGCAATGTCTAGAAGTGGTTTTGTCACAGGTGTGGGGTGGCTGACTTGTGGTGGAGCCCCAATGCTGTGGTGACCCTTGCAGTAAGGTCAGGTCCAGGCCCCTGCTGGGAAGCTGCCCACGGCCAGTGTGGCTGGTTCTCCCTGGAGAAAGTACAGGAAGGAAGGGGCCTGCTAGGGCGCGGGTGTGCAGTGGGCTGCATCCCGGGGCCTGGACCAGTGCACCTGCAGGTTGAGCTTGCAGTGTTGAGATGTGGCCAGCTCTTTAGTATTGTCCTCCTAAGTGCAAAGGACAGAAACATGTGAGGAGCATAATTATGGCAGGCTTCTTTGGAGGCACAGCTGAGCCTCCAAAGGGTGTGTTAGGACCTGTCAAGACTCTGGCTCTCTGGCTTTGTGGCGTCCTCTTGTTTCTTGGTCCCTGTGCTTCCCTGGGACCCCTGCATGTTGTCACCAAACCTCGGCTCCAGGCCTGGTCTGAAGCTGCAGGCTGTATGCATGGGATCTGACTGGCCCTGCCTTCTGGGCCTAGCCTTGGTGCTAACCTCCTACCTTGATTTACCAGCCTTCCCTGCTCGTTTTTTCTTCTAGTCTTAACTTCTTGGGTCCTGGTGCAGAACACCTGGCTGTCAAACTCCTGCCCCTGCCCTGCCCTGCCCTGCCCTGCTCTGCCCTGCCCTGCCCTTGGCTCACCGGGCTTCTCCACCTGTCCTGACCCACCTGACCCAATAGCTTGGCCTTACTGCCTGGCTTTATCGCCCCCTGGACTGCAGCTTTGGTCATTAAGTTCTGCCCGGGCCACTGGACCCCACACGCTTGCTCAGTTTTGCTGTGCTGGCCTCAGCCACTTACCTGGCCCCACCATGTTGCTGTTCCTCTGTGCATCATCTCCTGCCTTCTGTTTGGGTCTTACCCAGCCCAATCTGAGGATGTGCTCCCCTGGGTCTGTCCTGAGGCCATATCCTGATGACCTAGAGCCCAGTGTGACTTTGTGGACCTTCCTTTGTTGGCTTGTGCACCTTGCCCTGGCCTGTGTGGCCACACCTTCCTGGCCATACCCTGGGTTTGCTCCCTGGCTTTAACTCTTCCTGGCCTGATTGCCTGGCCTTGCCTTCCTTTCCTGTGGTCTTACTGCCACACCATCCCTGCCGTTATTAGCCTGGTCTTGTGTACCTGGTTTTCCCTGGCCCGAGCCCCCTGACCTGCCCGCCTGGCTTTACCACCTGTTGGTGCTCACCCACTGTTACGAA
>PVKA01045875.1:0-15271 GCA_004027165.1 Ctenomys sociabilis | reverse complement strand
TCTTCTTCCCAGTTGCCATGGAGTCTGCAGCTTTAGGGCACCACCTCCACGTCCCATGATGCAACCAGTTGGAACAGCTGCTGTGGACTGAATTCTCTGACCTGTGAGACAAGTATTCCTGTCCCCCTTTTGGAAGGGGATTTCTGGTGTTCTGTTCTAGCAAAGGAAACCTGGAGAATACCCACCCATAGTATGGGCGTAAGTTAATTTTAATGCAATAATGTGATGGTTATTTTCTTGCAGTGTGGGAGACAACTGGGCACAATGCATGAGCACCGGTGTGAGTTTTATTGGGGCCGTCCCCAGTGCTGGTCAAGCTGAGTCACATTAGTGCCTACTGTCTTAAATGTGGAAACTATATGCCCTGTGAGAAATATACAGCATGGAGAAAGCTTAAATCTTAGATGACTGCCATCCTCCCAGGGCCTCCGAAGTCACCCAAGCACCCCACACCCTGAGTGTCTGCCGTGCTAGTCAGATGCCATTGGGTGTTCCCTTACCCAATGCAGAATTATTCTCTCAGGCAGCACTAACCACTGGGGTCTTCAACTCTGAGATGATTCAACTGTCTTACTTGTTCAAATACTACATGAATGGAGTAATGCAAGGTCAGCCCTTTTGAGAGATGGAAAAATTCCTTTTTTTTTTTTTTAATTTTAGGGAATATCTACATGGTATTTGGTGTCTCACTACTACATTGGACTTGTAATGATCTGCAGTTTACGGCCTCCCAAGAGTTCGGATTACAAGCATGTGCCATCATGCCCAGTCTCAATTGCTCTTTCAGCACGCCCAAGGACGGGGCCAACATGGAAGGCCGAGGGATAGAATCCCCCATCCCTGTGCCTGCTTGCAGTTGCTTTAATCCTCTGAGCTCTTAGACCAGTCCTTCTTGCAAAATTTCTGATGCTCAGCATTTGACTTAGGCACTTAAATACTTGCCTCAGTTTCTGTTAGGTCATCAGTTTCTCTGGAAAGTGTTTTTCTTGTTGCTGGGATTTAATTTTTCACTTGTTTGATATTCCCTTCAAGGATTATGGTATGCTTTTCTTCAACCTTTTAAAACATAGCATTGGAACTGCTTCCTAAAATCCTGCGTGCTCTGTGTTCCCACTCCAAAAGTACTGCTGTGACTCAGGAGCAATGGGCCCTGGGTGTTCCTTTGTTGACTTTCTTATCTGTGAGGCACAACACTGAACACCCACAGCTCAAGGAAGAAAAGCTTATTTGGGCTTCCAGGCTTCAGAGGTCAAAGCCCAGAGCCAGTTGGCTCCACACAGAGCAGCGTGGCAGAGGAGAAGCAGCTCGGGGCCTGGAAGACAGGGAACAGAGAGCGATCAGAAAGGAAGGCGGGGAGAGAAGCTTCCAGATTGCACCCCCTGTGAGTCCCCTTCTCCAGCAAGGCTTCGCCTCCAAAATCACGCTTAGCTTAAACTCAACCACAGTGGACCAACACTGATGGCTGTCAGGATCCAGGATCAAACAGTCCTGAGGGCCCACAGGAGACACTGGGGGATGGGGGTTGTCCAGGTGGAAACCACAACAGGGCCCCTCAGTGTCCCTTTTGTGCACTCCAAAGAGAGAGTCAGAAGGGCAGGGGACAAGCAGAAGTACTGCCATGTATGTGTCCATTTGAGAAATAAACTCACACAAAGTGTCATTGCTGCTGTTTATCTGGGTCATAGTTGGGTCACTAACAGCACACAGGTCAGTGACAACAATCATTGCTCTGACGCACTTGGCACATAGAAAAATTGCACACGTTTACGAAGCAGAAGAACTTTGTGTGGAGTATTTTAGAAGAGAAAGCTCTTCCCCATGGGTTTCATTTAGTTTTATGATTTTCATTACTGCAGATTGAACCCAGCACCCTCACACGGAGGCAATTGCCGATGTTCTGCCTATTTCTCTTAGAGGCAGCACGTGGTCGAGCTGCTGAATTGGCCAGCGGAGGCTCTTCTACACACGTGGCTTCAGAGCGTCTATCCAGAAGGAACGAACGTGGTTCTGCCACAGGCTTTGGCTGCACCTAGACAGATAATGTGGCCTTTATTTGTCTTTGTATTTTTGCTTTTTCTGGTATTTGCTGATCTGTACATATTGTACTGTCTCTATATTCCTGGAAGGAGACTGAATTAATCATGTCCTCTAAGATTTTTAAGGTGTTTTTTAATTAAGCTTGTAAGAATTTAATGATAAACTTTAAAGATTTGGTGCTGTTTCCTTTTCTTTTGAGTCGCTGTCCGGCTTTGAGGTCAAGTTGACACCAGCTTTGTAGGATGAACCTGGAGGCTTGCCTTCTACTTCCAGGTCATGGAACAGTTTGAGAAGCAAACTAACATGGGTTAGTCCTTCAGAGATGTGGTAGACTTCAAGAAGCTGAATCTCAGCCTGGGTGCTTCCCGAATCCCTGGTGGGCGGTGGCTGTACCCCCAGGACCCACCAAGAATGGAGGGGACTCTGCTCTGTGGTGCCCCCTGCCTGGACCCTGGGTCTTCTCAGCCTGGTGCCTGGGACCTGCAGTGTGCGCATCTCCAGGGAAATGACAGAAACGCCTCCCAAACAGCTGGGCACACAGCGCTCAGCTCTCTACTCCTCCCATGCTGCCTACCTGTGCGCTAGCTCAGCCTGATTCTTGGTTGACATTAGGGTTCTCCTCTTCAGCCCCTGAGAGCAAAGTTCACCACTCATACTGGGCTACTGCCCATTCGGTAAAGGGCCTCTCTTTTTCTTCATTTATTCATTATTTTGAACATCACTAGTTCTGGCTCTTATGTGGCCCCTGACCCCAGCCTCACTTTAAATTTGCCTGTGTTGGGCTCTTTCACCAGACTGCAGCCTCCCGGGTGGTTTCTGTGAAGCACCAAGAGCATCTTCTGTGCACTGGGGTCTGGGCATCCCCAGGATACTGTCTCTGAGCATAGAAGACCGTGGGAGTAAGATGAAGGGCAGAGGTAGCAGAAATTAGACCTAGAGACTCTAATGAGCCCCTGGAGTTTAAAGTCTTCTTTCATAAAATGCCCTTTTGAATCAGAGCTCTTTTTAAACAAACAAAACTGTGATGTTTGAATTTTGGTCATCACCAATGATGGAAACTGAAATTGATTTTTCTTCATGACATTCTGATAACTCACATCAGCAAGGCTATCAGGAATTCCTAGCATGGGGCAGAATCGTGCTGCCAATATTAACCACAGGAAAGCTAGAAGCTACCATAGAAAGGAACCTTAAGGCAATCAATCTTTGAGTTTTGAAGGGCTGAACTGTATCTAGCACATTCTCTTATATGAAAAATATCCAAAGAAACTGTGCTGAGCATCTAGCAGAACAAAACCACGCTGTATTCAAGGCAAAACTGACTGATGTGTCTTCAACTCACAAGACAAAGAACCCACTGCAAACAAATCTCTAGCAGCGCACTGTGCTCTGGGACCCTTGGGGCCGCACACCTGGGCAGTGTCCCTGACATGATCCAACCCTGTAGCTGTGCCCACACAGCCAGGCCTGCTGATTTGCATGTGCCCAGAGCCAGCCCAGCCCTGAGGGCCTCTTCATAGGCTGCTCACTCCCTGGGCAGGCGTCAGTCTCAGTCAGGACACAGCATGGCCATGAGGGTCCCCACCCAGCTCCTGGGGCTCTTGCTGCTCTGGCTGCCAGGTAAGGAGGAGCAGCCCTGGGGATTTCCTCAGCGCTGCACGGTCCGAGTCACCTGAATATTTGAACACCCTTTAACTACATCAATAATTACTGAAATGCTGTTTGTATCCTTTTTCAGGTGGCAGAGGTGACATCCAGTTGACCCAGGCTCTATCAGTTTCTGCATCTTTAGGAGAGAAAGTCACCATCTCCTGTCGAGCCAGCCAGGGCATTAGCAATTATTTACACTGGTATCAGCAGAAAGATGGGCAAGCTCCTAAACTCCTCATCAGTTATGCCACCACCGTGCAGTCTGGGGTCCCCTCGAGGTTCAGTGGCAGTGGGTCTGGGACAGATTTCACTCTCGCCATCAGCAGCCTGGAGTCTGAAGATGTTGCCACTTATTACTGTCAGCAGAGTAGCAGTTGGCCTCACAGTGATACAAGCCATGACATAAACCTCCCAGAGAAGCAGAAGTGTGAGGCTGGGCTGCCCCAGTTCCTCTTCCTGAGGCCTGTACCTGCTGTAAGACTGTTTCTCAGCTGCAACCAGGATTTGAAAGTCATCTGAGACAGAGACTTGGTCCCTTAGTTCAGCTTCCCCGTGCACTGCTCTAAGGAAGACACAGATGGGGAAGTCTCTCCTGACTGAATAAAGAGCAGAAATTGTTCTCCTTCAGAGCATCAATTCAAGCTGGTCTTCAGCTTCATAAACCAAGCAAGTAGTGGTACCTACTTGTAGAGATATCAAGTAGAATCCATAAAAATGGACGTTACCTGATTTCAATGTTTAGAATTATGTTAAAGAGGGGTATAAGGAAACAGCACAGAACACAGAGTGGCCATGGTGACAGAACACAGAATGGCCATGGTCGTGTCTGCCTGTAATCGCAGCAGCAGGGAGGCTGGGAAACAGATTTACCACAAGCCCAAAGCTAGGCGAGGTTTACAGAATAACTTTATGGCCAGCTTGAGCTATAAAACAAGACCCTGTCTCAGAAACAAAGCAGAACAATAAAAAAACACAGCAACAGCCACAGAAGTAGAGGCTATAGTGAGTGACTCACTCCTCAGGACCTCAGGAGCATGGTCAGTAGAAATTCCAAGCAGGAATTGTGTGCACATTGGCAATGACACCGAGGGCACCAATTGTCCTGTTCAAATTTTGTATTTAGGAGAAAAGCAGGTGATATAAATGCAGCACCCTCAGCTGTTCCCCTCGAGGCAGAGCACAGGGCCGTTGGTGCTAATGTTCCTGCATCAGAGGGTCCACAGATGGACTCCAACCTCCACGTGGAGGGAGATTATTAGTCCTGAACCTGTAGCCCACCCTCCTAGCCAATACTCAGCCTCTCCCTGATATTGCATGAATCTTCAGCTCCACCTGCCAGCCTCTGAGACCCTGTTCTGAACTTTTCCATGGAAACAAATTGAAAAAGCAATTTTGGAAATGTGATCCCAGAAACTGTGGTGAGTTCAGGACTAAGGCCTACCCCATGATGCTTCTGTATGATTAAGGTCTTAGCAAACATCGAGCAAGACTGAGTCATTTTGGTTGGGCCTGTAACTGCTCCAGCTGCTGTTCGCATGTGGGCTCCCTCTGTGCATTCCCTTATCTTCATAACTGAATTCCTGTTGTCTTAGAGGACTTTCATCAAGCCCACCAAACAATGACAGGAATCAGCCCCTATAAAGTTAGTAGGAGCAAGGAATAGGAGAATTTACTGGGAACATGAGCAGATTGATGCTATTATTCTCAACTTCGTAAGTAGAAAGCAATGACTAAGAACATATGATTGGGACTTTGAGTTCTTGCCTCATGAATTATTAACTTTCAACTGAAAAGACTAATGTAACCAAAATCCCACACAGTGCTTGAAACCCATGTATGATTGTGGGTCTAACTGTGAAAAACACATCAGACAAGGACATTTAATTAGAAATGGCATGGCTGTCCCTGAAGAGGGAAAGCCCTGGAGTTTCTCCACACCTCACCTCAAGAGAGGTCAAGGGCACAAGGTGGGAGCAGAGACAGCTCTGCAGGTGTCTGGAAATACCCTGGGGACCTGGCTGCTTCTGGATGGAACAACTGTATATTCCTTGTCTGATTTCATCCAGGAATAACTGTGCCCACTTCCCGGAAGACCTCACACCAACATGCAGAGATGACTCAGGACAGACCCAGAAAGACCCGACCAGGGCAGCTTGGGTGACAGCAGTGCTTCCATCACGAACAGTGAGCATTTGGAGTCTGCAGAGATGGCTCACTTTAAAAAATAACCCTGTTGCTTCTAGAAATACAGTGAGGCCCGAGTCCCTGAGCTGTATGCGAGGAACAAGGTGCTCCTCACCTAGAAGGGAGAAAGTGGAAAACCGCTGTAGACGCCCTAGGCCAGACCTGTAGGACTTGAACACCTGCGGCTCAGACTGATTCCTCGCAAGCCTCATCTTAGCCTGGCTCCAGAGTTAGGACGTCATGCTCTAGCTTCCAGCTCCTCAGGAGCTGGGTCCTTGGTGTTTCAGTGGCTAAAAGACCTTAGCGAGCAGTGGATCTAATTATACCTTTAGCTATCCTGCCGATACGGGCACAGGGTCTGTGTCTCTGTACTGCACGGTGCCGCATTCATTGCCCTTCTGGCAGGACTCCTCTAGGACCACGGTGGACAGCTCCCGTTCCTCCAGGAATCAGGGTCTCCCAGCCTGTGGATGTGGCTGTGCTATTCCCAGGTATCTGGATGCAGCTCTCCTCAGAGCTACAAGGAGGCGCTGTTTCTCCAAAGAGTCTGGGTCTATAGGTCAGGCAGGTACCTGGGAACTTGAGGGTTTTTTGAATTCAGTTCATGGAATCCTGGCTGATTTCACAGGTTACTAGTATGAATGATGCTCCGGTAAAGAAGAGAACTGCACGCAGCCACCCGCTCTGCACGCTGACTTCACTTCCTCTGGGACACTCCCAGGAGCGGGACCCTTGGATGATGCAGCTACTGTATGTGTTTCATTTTGCATATTTTGAGCAATCCCCACACTGCTTTTCCTCACGAATTACTGACTTATATCCCAATCAGAAATCAAAAAGCAGATCTGCTAAAGTTTGTAGGTGTGAACAATATCCTTCTGTTTCTCCGTCTTAGCACGAGGAATGGCGACTCCTTAATCCTCAAAGCCCAGCACGGGAGAGGGCAGCAGTTTCAGCTCCGAGCTCAGCTGATCGCAGCAGCCCGCAGGACATGCATCTCCTCAGTCTTGCTGCCGCCTCCCACTTGTGTCCTTCTGCACCTTTGTGGGTGTTGGGAGCCTGAACTTCTGCAGCCCGACGCTCCCTGCGGTCTTTTCTGTGACTTAGCGCAGCTTCCAGGAGAGCTTGGTGACCGCGTGTATCCTAGAAGGGACTTCAGTCCTCTGAAAAGCTTGTTTCTCACAATACAGCATGATCAAATGATTTATTAATAACAACTAAACAAAATGAAAAAAACGTAGCTTCAGCTACCCTGCAACGTTCTTAAAAGAACTGTTTAGAAGCAGAAAACCAACAGAGTAAAGGACAAAAATCTCTCCCAAGGAAGTAATAACAATAGCCATATGATTCCCATTCACAGCTGGCGATTACCTATGTGCTGAGGACGTGCTCCGTGCTCCCCAGCGCACTATGCATTGCACTCCAGCAGTGCTCTGACTTTTACTTTTTTTATTTTATTGAAGAACAAATAGCAATGAGCCAGTTTCAAGACATTGCAAACTGCTTTCATAATGTTTTAGTATCCTACAAGGTGCATACATAATATTATACTTATAGACATTATTATAGCAGACGTCCCTAATCAGTGAATTAAGAGAGTGTAGCTGTTTACTTATCTTGTTTTTTATACCTGAATTATATCATAGATTCAATAATTTATAGTTTCTACTTTGGTATTTTCCTAGTGGTTGTCCATAGTACTAGAAGCAAACATAATATCTTGTCCAACCACTATTAGTGCAAATCTTGCTTCTCATAGAATTATGCAGAAACATGGTATATTTATCCTAACTGTACTATTTATACACACACATCATGAGTCTTCCTTTGTATACCCTTTTTTATCTAGACCTGTCAAAGATGGGCACTCCATTGTCATTAAACCAATTTAGGTGCCTGAACTCAGTGACACAATCCAACACAGTCCAGCATTCCAGAATAATAGTGAGTTATCTGAAGAAGTTGTTGACTATAGCCATTTACAGCTCAACTTATTATTATGGTAAGTCATTATATGCCTCATTTTTATACTTTTCTGCTGAATGGTTAAGACTGAGATAGAGCAAGACCTATATACCAAAAGATGTAGCTTTTGTTTCTGATGAGGTCAGTGAAGTCCCCTCAGGGTTTATCTTGTATTCCTGTACCTTATTCTGCAGATCCTTTGTGTCATCCATGTGGATGAGTCATGACCAATGCTTGAGCAGTTTGCTCTCTGTGAGAGCCTGAGAGAAATTTTCTCTCCATGTGACTCTCCCCAGGCACACTATAGAACTTTGATCTCTTTCCTCTGTGGCTCCATAATCTCCTTGTTCAGAAAATTTGGGGCTCAACTGAGTTTCATAGTGTTACAGTACAGGTTCTCTTATGTCCCAAGTCTTCGCTGATCTTGAAAGGCTAGGGTTAAAATGTTGACTCATCTTGTGGCTCTTCTTTTCTCCAATTTTGATCTGTGAACTTAGGTTGTTAAGCATCTAGAAGAAAAGCTGATTATTACCCTGTGACATATGCTGTTCAGTTTGCCCTAACTATCTGACTCAATTGTTTTTAGTTGTTCTTGTACATTTCCATTTGTATTTCTTCTTTTAGTGCTCTGACTTTTAGACGCAGGTCTCTATATGCATATAAAAACATAATTTCAAGGATCGATGAGATGGATTGGTGGGTTACATGCCTGCCTAAGAAAGCACAGGGACCATTGTTCAATTTCTGTCACCATGGGCTGCACCAGCTCCCACTCCTAAATATGCAGTCTGCCACTAAGAAAGGGAATAGTGGCACACATCTGTAATCCCAGCACTAGGAAGGTTGAAAACAGGAGGACCACTGTGAGTTGAAGCTATGTAGTTAGACTCTGTACCAAACATAATCAAACAAAGAATTTCCAAACTTTTCATGAACATTTCCAGTTGGTGCCTCTCTTAGGAGAGATAGTGGCAGGTGTTCCCTCCCTCCCAAGTCTGCATCCGTGCGGCACACTTGTACCTGAGATGATCAGCTGGAGAGGGGCTGAGAGGGAGCCAGACTGAGAGTGAAGTCCAGTTACCTCCTGCGACCTTTGTCTCTGTCCTCGTGGAGCATCCAAAGCTTGACTAGAGATATCAGGTAATGGAAACTGTGTGCTGTCAGGCAGGACAGAGTCGAGGATGCTGGGTTTTCCAGAAAGTAAATGTTTATTGAGTCTAGACAGGCGCTTCTCAGCAGAGGACCTGCTCCGTGGATACTTTTGTAACCTGCAGTGTCACAGCTCAATTGCAACTGAAGTCACGTCCACTCTTCCTGGAAGAGGATTTTATTGGAAAGTTGAAGAAGAGTAGGTAGTGTTCTTGAAACAATTAACAGGGGGATGAACTGTGTGACAGGGGCAAATTCTAGAGAAGGCTGTGCTTCTTGCTCATGGGATGGCATAATTCACAGTTGAGAAAGTTCACAGATTCTATGACCCTGGTGGATAGGACTGCTGTGTTATGTTCAGGGTTTCAAGCACTTTCAGGAGGAGGAGGAGTTCTCTCTTGCTTCTTCCAGTAGTTGTTTGTGACAACTTTCCCAATGTCTCTGTCTCTGCATCCTCCAATTCTGCGATTCAGTTTGTGACGTCCCAGAATGTTGTATCGTGGCATGCACACAGTGACCGGAAACAGGCAGCAAAAGTTACTACAAGCAAGAAAGGACTGATATTGTGTAAAAAAACAAACGCAACGACTGTTTCATCTTTAATCTGGGAACTAGAGCATAATGAACACAAAAATCTCATGAGGATTTGGAGCTGGTCATGGCAGTGGAATCACCATTCATGAACTATTAGAGTTTGCTGAAAGAGCAAATATAACGTGCTGGTATATCCATGGTGCTGGCCAATGAATGAATTCCATTTGTGACTGTCGTACTTAATCAAAGAAGAAATAGTTTGGAAAAGAGTCAGAAGCAAGCACATATTACCAGAAAGAAGCATGATCGTCCTGGACAGGAAGAATCACAGGGTGTTTCACCACAGGTAGGGTGCAAACGCCCACTGAGATGGCAGAGAAGGCTCCGCAGGTTTCTGAAAATGTCCCGGAGTCCTGGGTCATGCTAGACAGTGCTGTCACTGATTCATTGTCCCATTTTATGCCCTGTCACTTTATTATTTTCTCTGTATATGCTTTAACTTCAAAAACATATGTGTGTGTGTGTGTGTGTGTGTGTGTGTGTGTGTGTGTATATATATATATATATATATATATATATATATATATATATATATATACATCCGAGAGTTAATAATACACAACTGTTACCACAGATGTTAAGCTCATGGATTCTGCTACTGATTTCAAATATTAGATATATAGAGATGATTTTGCCCACTTTCCAGTAGACTTCGTGTATAGCTGACCGTGATTCAAGACAGACTCAGAGTTGTCTGATGAAGGAGGAAGGTCCCAAAACCCGTTCACCCATCACATGCAGTGGAAAGGAGCACATTTGGGAGTCTGATGTGGCTCACAAGGAAAACGCCTGGAACAGTAACAGTGGGAGAGTGAGGCCGGGTCCCTGCAGTGTAGACAAGGAATGACGCACTCCTCGTCCAGGTGGGAGAAAGTTTAAAACCCGCCTGCCTACCAAGGCCAGGCGATGGGGTCTGACCATCCACAGACCAGGCTAAGGGTTCCTCACAGTCACCTTGTCAACCTGGCCCAGAGATAGGGCTGGCTTTGCTCAGCTCCAGCTTCTCAGCAGCTATGTACAAAATCTGTCAAGGCATAAAGTGACCGTGAAAACTGGCATCATTTCAGTGTATTTATAGCTATGGTGACATTCAGAAAAGAACAACTGACAAAGGAGCTGTCCCTCAGGGCACAATGAGAAATCACAATGTCGTGAATCGTTTTCCTTCAGGTGTGAATCCTCAAATATCATGCTTGAAATTTTATGTTCATCCACAAGTCACCATTGCCCACCCTGAGACCACTGTTGGACCAGCGTCAGGCGCGGCGCACTCAGGAGCCCCCGCGAGGAGCCTTTCTCCCGGGAGCCTGTGGCTGCACGGCAGGCAGGTGCCTGCAGCTGTGAGTCCCAGAGATGCCCCGTGGGTTGCCAGCCTGCATTTGACATAAAAATGTTTGGTTCTGACCCTGCTCATCCAGGATGAAGACATTTGCAAATTCCCTGCCAGGATGGTCTTTGAAGACAGTAGCAGGACCTAGGCCATTAGTAGGACTTCAGGGTGGGCCTGCTGAGTGTTGGTGGCGGGATTGTGGATTCTGTCCCTGGTGCCTGTCTCCTGTCCTTCCTGGGCTCTCCTCTGCTCTTCTTCCAGTTGCCACGGACTACGCAGCTTTATCAGATCAGCTGCACAGCCCATGACGTGACCCCTTGGAGCAGCTGCTGTGCACTGGATTCTCTGAAGCTCTGAGCTCAGTTTTCCTTCCTTTCTTAAGATGAGCAGGTCAAGTGTCCTGTTCCAGCCTCGAGAACCCTGAGGAATGCCCTGGCATCACATTCCTTCAGCATAAAGGTGAATTTTAATTCAGGATGTGTGATGGCTATCTTCCTGCAGTGTGGGAGACCACCGAGAACAATCCCTGAGTGCTGGCTGTCAGCTTTACTGGGGCCGACCCCAGGGCTGGGCAAGCTGAATCAGTTTGCTGCCTACTGTCTTCAATATGGAAACCAAGTGTCTTATGAGAACTGTTCCACATCAGAGAAGCTGAAAACTATGATGGATGCCATCCAGCCAGGACCCCCAAATTCAGACAAATAAGTTGAACCCTGAATTCCCATGATACGAGTCCAATGCTTGGATTCTCTGTGCTTTCGAAACCCAGCTCAGAATTTCTCTCCCAGGAACCCCTATCCACAGATCCTCTACTCTGACATGATTCAACCTAACAACTTATGAGAACAGTCTTACATGTTCAATCAGTCTTGAAACATATTTTTGCCAGGCCCTGTGAGAACTGGAAAACATACTGATGCCATGAGACTGACTTAGGTGTTTAAACACTCACATCACCTTCTGGTAAGTAACCCCTTGTTTTTTGGAAAGAATTTTTTTTTTTTTTTTTTTTTTTTTTTTTTTTTTGTGGAACTGGAGATTGAATTCACACACTTGCAATTGCCAGGGAAGAGCTTATTCTACTCAGCCATCTTACCAGCCCCATCTGGAAAGAATTTTCCATGTTGCCAGCATTTGATTTTTCCCTATATTGTCTGTTACTTTTCTCTCATTGCTGGGACGATATATTCAACACCCCAAATAAAGAGGGAGAGATTATTTAGCTGACAGTTTGTGGAGGTTTCAGTCCATACTTGAATGGCTCTTGGGGACAGGGCAGGAGCTCATTGCAGTGTACAGCAGCAAAGCGGCAGGGGCAAAGAGGGAGGAGCAGTAGCAGCAGCACCAGCAGAGGCCGAGGCAGAGCCTGAGGCTGAGGCAGAGGCCGAGACAGAGGCAGAGGCTGAGGCTGAGGCAGGCCTCTCTCCTTCCTTATATTTCATTCAGGCTGTCAGCCCCAGGACCAGTGTAGTGTTCATACCCACCATCCCATCCTGGGATCAAGAACTAACTACAAACTCTAGAAGCCCTCCCAGTGAGTGCATGAGGCTTTGTGGAGACACTGAGACATGAATCGTAACTAATACATGGGATTCCCTTACACAATTTTAGCATGCTCTCCACTTTTTAAAACAAAGAACATTTTTACTGCTGCCTAAACACCTGCACCCTCTAGTACCGCCCACAAGGTCTTCTTTCATTAATTTACCTTTTATCTCTTGGCTCTAAAGTTTTCTTATTTTTTAACCGGGCATCAGACTCAGGCACGTTCACTTGCCAGGCAGGCACCACGACTGCTTTTTACTCCCCTCTAAGGTATCAGTTCTGACCATTACAAATCCTGAACCTGCAGTCTCCTTTTCCTCATTACATTCCTGGAGAATGATTGTGGTAACTCACTGCACCGAGACTCTCAGGGACCCTTAGCATGAGGAAGAGTCCTGCTGGCGATATTAACCACAGGATGGGGCTGGCCCATGGCTCGACAGACTAAACCCTGCTACGCAGATGCAGGGTCTGGGATTCGATCCCCAACCTGCCATGCCAGCACCATTCACAGGGCGTGCTGAGACGGCTGAGGAGACTGGGCACCGTGGGGCTAAAACCTAAAATGAACCGACCTTTGATTTTTGAAGGACTGAGCTACACCGAAAGGTTTTCTGTTATATGGAAACATTACAGTAGAGGAGCTGAGCACCTAAGAGAGCAAAACGGCACTGCACGCAAGGAAAAGCTGCCTGACTATGTCGTTTGCTCCCAAGAGGAAGACGCCACTGCAAACAGCATTTGCACAGTGCTTTCCTCTGGGACTCCTGAGGCCCTGTGCCTGCCCAGAGACCCTGACAGGATCCAACCCTGGAGCTGTGCCCCTCTCACCCAACCCTGCTGATTTGCATGTGCCCACAGCCAGCCCAGCCCTGAGGGCCTCTTCATAGGCTGCTCACTCCCTGGGCAGCAGTCAGTGCCAGTCAGGACACAGCATGGCCATGAGGGTTCCCGCCCAGCTCCTGGGACTCCTGCTGCTCTTCCTGCCAGGTAAAGAGGAGCAGCCCTGGGAATTTCCTGCGTGGTCCAGGACCGTGGATCTTTCACTAAATTCTTTTATACCATGACTAATGATGTAAACATTTGACTTTTGTTTCCACTGTCAGGTGGCAGATGTGACATCCAGTTGACCCAGGCTCCCTTGGTGTCTGCATCTTTAGGAGAGAGTGTCTCCATCACTTGTCGAGCCAGCCAGGGTATTGCTAATGTTCTACACTGGTATCAGCACAAACCAGAGCAAGTTCCCAAACTGCTAATCCGTTACGCCACCGCTGTGAACACTGGGATCCCCTCGAGGTTCAGCGGCAGTGGTTCTGGGACTGATTTCACTCTCAGTATCAGCGGCCTGGAGTCTGAAGATGTTGCCAAGTATTACTGTCAGCAGGGTAATAATTTCCCTCCCACAGTGATGCAACCCATGACATAAACCTCCCAGAGAAGCAGAAGTGGAGGCTGGGCTGCCCCAGCTTCTCTCCCTGGTACCTGTAATTGCTAAGAGTTTTTTATCAGATGGAGTAAATATTTGAAGGTTGTAGAGAAGGCTGAGTCCTTGCCCCTTGCCTCTGTTTCCTTCTCACCTGTGCCCCGACTTCTCCCCCGAGCCACTGGGTCTTCAGATGTGACTCAGAACCCAGGTGAGGGTGCTACTGCTCTCATCTTGCAGCACAAGGACCCAGGGGACTCTAGGCCCACCCAGGTCCCTCCCTGATGGGTGTGCAGTTCACAGTGAATCCTCCTTCTACAGCTCCAAGTCTCAGAGGCCAGCTTGTGAGCATTTCTGCAGGAAGTGAGTAGAGGAAGCAGCTCAGGGAAGCTGAAGTCCAGAAACGCTGCTCAGCACAGCACTGTGGCCATCCCTGGCTCTGCTCCACCCCAGAGTTCACCCAGCGGATCACCGAGTCAGGTGGGGCGCAGCTCCACAGCATGTGTCCTGTGTTGGGAAGTGCGATCAGACAGCGAGGGCCCAGCAAGCGTCGTCAGGGCCTTGTTTCAAGAAGTCAAAACTATATAGGAAATGTCCGGGAAACATTGAATAAAAACCCAGCTTTCTTCAAAAGGAGAAACCAAGCCAGCCCAATATGGGTGATGCAGCTTCATTTTCTGTGTTCACTGAATTTGTGCAGAATATCAAGTCTCCCTCAGCACCAGTGAGATGTCATGAATACCGAACCTCAAAATGTGGCACGTGAGAAGGCAGGAAACCAGCTGTGCGCTGGGGTGGCCGAGCGTGGAGTGTGGCCTTACTTCCCCACACCTCCCTCTCCTAGGAGCAGCCCCCTGGTGAGCCCCGCACTGGTCCCTTCCACAGCAGCAGCTGCAGGAGCCTCACCCTCCCGACCAGACCCCAGCCCTTACTGGCTCTCTGCCCCTGCAGCGGCTTCAGGGAGATCCCAGGCTCTGGGACAAACGTCCTGCTGGAAAAGCCACATCCACAGCTTAGCAGCTCTTATTTTTATTGGACAGTTTTCATCTTGCTTTGGCCCAAAACCTTCCTATGTGATGAGCAGATTTTTTTCCATGTCCTACTGCGATTATTACTCCTTTGGGGCTGTTGGTCATGGACCGAGCTTCCTGAAGCCCTGGCGTAAGAAGCCATCCCTCCTTCACATCTGGAGCGTAGGCGATATTGTTCCGCTGATGGGTACGCTCCCTGATACAGGCAGGAAGCTCCAGCTCTCCCAGCTGTATACAGAGTGGAGCCAGCACAGGTGGCTGCTATATTTAAAAAGTTAGAATAGATACTGTGAGAGAAAGGCTGTGCTCATCATTGGGAGTGTCGTTTAAGCTCACAGGATTGTACAGAGAAATCTAAAGATG
>PVKA01045874.1:0-15286 GCA_004027165.1 Ctenomys sociabilis | reverse complement strand
GTATGAATAAATTATAGAGCTAATGGCTTTGACAAATCATGAAAAATGAATTCAAAGAGATTGCTGATTTACAATTAATCTATGAGGTGTCATTTGCTATATTCGCTAAAGCACTGAATATTACAGAGCAGCTCAGTATTTAAAATTGTAATTCCTGAAATGATGTCATTTTTGAGTATTTCCAATAAACATTTTTTCTTCTAAATACTTTGTTTTTTAACTAATTTTTTACATACCAACTTTGTTCTTATTGATTTGTAAATTTTCCTTTAATTATAGTTTAGTTTGTATTGATTATATTCATAAGTCAAAGTGAAGACCATTATATGTATTGTTAATAATGCATAAAAATAAAAGTTCAATATGCTTTTGCATTTCCAGACATTAATAGTAATGAGCTCTGGAAAACTGAGGTCCCAAGTTTCTTGCATATCCTTACCTCTAGGCACTTTTTTAGGAATGTGATGAGTATTTGGAAGCTCAGAAATGATCTCTAGCTGGACAAGAGATCCCTTTATATCTATGAAAATAATTGTGCTCTCCACGAACTCACTGTTTTCTCTGTAGAAATTATGGTGACTCTTCACCAGACTCTGCAGAAGTTCCACTTCAGAGCTCTTCGCGCTCTCTTCCAGTGCATTCTTTTCCAGTTACTGTCTTTGACTCACTGAACCTGGCTCTAAACAGCAAAGCAGTACAGTAAGCACAACTAAGAAAAGTAAGGCTTATGAAAATAAATGCTAAAGTATTGAGCTGCACAATATACCTCTGTCCAATAGAGATGCGTTTAATCTAGATTCAATTTAATGCAAGAATTCAGTAGTTTCACAGAAGGAAATTAGATGAATTGATTCTTACATTAATTGATTACAACATAAACCAATTATTAATTGAAGGTATTAAAAAGCTTATGGAACTTTTGTATTGATAAAAATCACGAAAGACCATTACTGCCAATCTTACTCCATGCAAAAAGAAAAAAACAAAATGTAAGAAAGACACTCAAGATTATTATAGTTTGCACCTGTTTAGTAACCTTACATACAAAATCTGAATAGCTTTCCACATGCCAAAGACTAAAACGACTGCCTTATCTTTCAACATGTGCTAAGATAAAATTGAAAGTGATCAAAGATCTAAACATTAAAACAGAAACACTAAATTTGTTGGAAGATACAATAGATAGAACTCATGAAGACATAGGTGTAGGCAAAGACTTTAAGAGAAAAACCTCAGTTGCACAGGAACTATCACAAGGAACAAATAACTGAAATATAATCTTATTAAAAAGTTTTTTCACAGAAAAAAATCATCAGTAGAGTCAAGGGATAACACAGAACACAGGCAGTGGAAGACAATTTTGGCCAGCCAAAAAAATTTTGGGTTATTCCTCAGGTAAAGGATTAGTATCTAGAACATATAAAGAACTCAGAAAAGCCTTACCTCCCACAAATTTAAAGACCCAATACAAAAGTGGGTGTATGAACTGAATAAAATAGTCTTAGATGAAGAGGCATAAAAAATGGCAAATAAAGGGCTGGCCAATAGTTCAGCAGATTAAAGCATGTGAAAGCAGGTGCAGGGACCAGAGATTCGATCCCTAGGCTTGCTGTGCTGGCCCTGCCCCTGGAGCACGCTGAGACAGCAATGGAGACTGGGTGTGGTGGCACGTGCCTATAATTCTAGCTCTTGAGAGGCTATAAACAGGTTGATCACTAGGAGTCTGATCTTGTAGTGAGACTCTGAACACATTGTAGACCCTTCCCTAAAAAAAAAAAAAAAATGGCAAATAAATATTTAAAAAATGTTCAACATCATTTTGTCTTTGAGAGATACAAATTAACACAACAGTGAGATTTCATCTTACCCTGGAAAGAATGGCTATGATCAAGAAATCAACCAATGACAAATGCTGGCAGGACAGTGGAGAAAAAAACTCTTCTCCAGTGTTGGTGGGAGAGGAGACTGGTGCAAGCACTCTGGAAACCAGAGTGGAGGAGGTTCCTCAAAAAACTGAAAGTAGAGGTACAATTTGGACAGCTATTCTCTTTCCTGATATCTCCCAAGAGAACATACCACAGCAATTTGTGCACACCCTTAGCTATTGCTAGGGGAAAAGGGTCCTTTTCAGATATAGCAGCACAGTGTACAACAGCTAAACCTTGGGAATCACTCAAATGCCCATCAGCAAACCCATGGATAAAAAAGAAGTGGTTTTCATGTATAGTGGAATACCGTACTGCCATAAAGAAAGATAAGCTTGGAACATTTCCAGCTTGAAACTGGATGTGCCTTGAGATCATTCTCTTAAGTGAAATACACCAGGTACACATGTTTAAGTGCTGTGTTGTTTCTCTGGTGTGAGAAATCAAAAGTGTAAAAGAGGACCAAAATATGTGACAGATATTTGAAAATGGGAAGAAAAATATTCAAATAAGAAAGGAAACAAGAGATGGGAAGGGGACAAGGAAGGACAAGAGAAGGAAAAAAGGACAAGAAAAGAAAAAAATGGGAACAAAGCTTTTGTAAATATTTGTTTTGTACAGGGTCAGTAGAGTCTCACTACAGATATAGGGCTCATATTGATCCTTCTGTTTTTCAGCCTCCCAGGCACTAGGATAACAGGAACGCACCACCATGCCCAGTCTCAATCAGTCTTAGATAATAATCATATATTATTAAATATATTATATTACCATATATTTATTTATTTATTTATTTATTACTTAAGCAAATGTTTTAGGAAAACAGTTATATATAACTGTTTGTTATTTATTACAAACAGAAAACGTATGTGTACTAGTATATCAGAGTATATTGTACTAGCATAACAGACTATCTTGAAATAAGTCTGATATATGAACATAATTGGGTTCATATAACATTTTGAGAAAGTGAAAACAGACTATTAAAATTATATTATGAAAGCTAACAGATGGAATAGAACACCATGGATTCCAACCATATAAATCCATGTTATTCTATACATAAATCACCATATAACATTGCAGGAATTCAACAGGGTAAGTGTAGGTATATCTTGTTACCAAGATATCAGTTGCTTTTAAATCTTTTTGTCATAATATTATGTATTGAGTTTTCCAACAACTTCTCTTTACTAATGTGACTATTAAAAAGTAAAACTCAAAAACCTGCATGGTCTCATACAGTCTCAGAGTGCCCCAGGTGGGGCCAGAATGGCAGCCTTGAGGATTGAAGCCCCGGCCCCTGCACCGGCTTGCAGGCACTTTAGTAGGCTGAGCTATTTGGCTGGCCCTTGCAGTGCTTGATGTGATTAAATGATTAAGATACATGCAACAGGTTACTTTCTTTCATTTTTGAAAAATGAACTTGCTCCTATAAAAATAAACTCATGGTACTCATTTCATAATTGATCAATTATAGAAATCATAATATCAAATGGACTACAGTCTTGCAAATTGAAAAATGTGAGTTCATCCATAAGGGAAGAGGTAGTGTCACGGAAACTTAATCAGGAGGTGCCACGTAAGCTGGCAAAATGCTCATGTAGGAAGACAATGTCATCAGTGACTGTTTCAGGTATGACGAAGTTCATGTGGCACTGTCCAAATGCTGACACTTTGGCCCTTGCTGAAGAATCCCAGCTCCACAGCCCACGCCGTTCTATGTGCTCCTCACAGGCACTCCTGAAGCAGTGGAGCCGGCTGCCCGTCCTGTACTCCTAGTTAGGCTCCAGCCAGCAGTGGTTGGAGAGTTGGCACATCAGTGTCTAAGCACCCTCAGATCTCGGGGCAACGATTCCAAGATGCGTGTCCCACAGGACGTCCAGGAGTTTTGCCCTGTGATTTTATAGCGCTGTCTAGTCTATTAACATTCCCTCCACGGGCCCCTTTTGCCGTCCCATCTCAGTTCTATGTTCCTTCCCACAGCATCAGCGTCGCTTGCACGCGAATCCTCTACAGGAATTACCTGCACTGGAACTGATGGTGCAGATCATCTTCCCCAGGGCCTTGCTCTGTGGAGGCCAAAACAGCAAACAAAAAATGTCTGAAGGATTTTTGCAGGCCATTGCTAGGGGAAAAGGATCCTTTTCAGATATAAAATATTAATTCTGGAGTTGAAATATAGTGTAGTTGAGTGAACAAGTGGTAAGCACGTGGACTGTCCATAAGGGATCTTTTGAAAGTGTAAGCAAGCAAAAGGAGGAAAATTAATAGGTGAATTTGATGTGCCATTCAGAGCTGTGATGCGCTCACTGCCTTTACTGATGTTCCCATCTCGGATTTTGTAGCCCTCCTTTGTGCTGATTGCAAATAAGAAAATGAATTCCGCCTCCAATAGATTTACAGTGGATGACTGAGGCAGCCTTGCACTGAAGCACGGATATACCAGGGAAATGAGAGGCCGGGACACAGACAGTGATGGAGCGGGCCAGGGCAATGCGGGAGAAATTTTCAGAATTCCCAGAGAGGGGGGTGGAACTAGAATGTGCGTCAACTCTAAAGTTTTATCTTAGCAGATAACTTTGTAGCAGAAATTATTTTCTAAGCTGTACATGATATAGTTAAATTAAACTCTAATCTATTTAAGAGAAAAGCTATGAAAGAATGAAGTATTTCTCTTTCTTTGTACTGGAATCAAACTCAGGACCTGGTGCTTGCCAGGCAGGCACTTGTGCTACTGAGCTATTTCCCAAGCACTGGAAAGAATTCAAAGCAGCTCACTTTTGTGATATAAACCAGACATAAATAGTGGCAGTGTGGAATTTAAAAAATGCATTACATGTGTGTGCCCACACACACACACATACACACACACACACCTCTATCATTTTTACTTCTACACTAGAAAATAGAATGTAGGAGTTGGTTTATCAGCAGTTTTTTTCTTAATTCAATAATTTGCTCATATTCATATATCATATTTGTACCTAAGCAATTCTTAAATGCCATAATTATATTATTATTATTATTATTATTATTATAGCAAAATATCAGACTTCAATGATTAAACCAAATACTTAGTTTATTTTAATTTAAAGTTATAAGTTACTGATGGATGTCTGTGTTAGAGTAGACAGCAGATGACTACTTTCACTATGACTGGACAACAGAAACATTTCTGTAGTTTACCGCCATGATGGACCCCTCAGTTCAGAATTTTCCTGTGCTCTGTGACTTTTGTCATAGTTCTAAGAAGTGTTCAACACAATCCCCTACCTTGTTAGATGGAAAATGCACTGTTCATTAAGACAGAGCCAGATGAAATGATAATTTGAAGTTTTAAAAATCTCTTCTTAGGAAATGAGATTAATATGATGTTGAAAACCTCAGCATGTCTGAAAAGTAGGAAGGGGTTCTGTCTTATGCTTACAGAAGTATTTGTTGTAAGGAAATTACCTGGAAGAATATAATCCACAATATTCATAGTGTATTGGATGCATTAAACACATGGCATATTGATTATTGCTGATTCTTCCATAACTTTTTAAAAATCTTTATATGGGGTCAGTAAGATAGTTCAGTAGAGCAAGGCACCTGCTTAAGCAAGCACAGGGAACCACAGTTCAATCCCCAGCACCACATACCACACCAGCCCCACCCTTAGGGTGGGCTGAGCCAGCCAGAGTCTGGGCATAGTGGCCCATTCCTGTAATCCCTGTACTGGGGAGGCTGAGACAGGGGGATCACTACGAGTCTGAGCTGCGTAGTGAGACCTTGTAACAAATATATTAATATGTAAGTGTATATACATATATATTTTTATATTGATATATGTATGTGTTTGTTGCAGGATCTCACTACACAGCTCAGACTTGTAGTAATCCTCCTGTCTCAGGCTCCCCAGCACTGATACAGGCACACACCACCACTCCCAGTTTCAGGCCAGCACCCTACACCCAGAGCTCCAGGGCCTGCATGGCATGTGGTAGGGGGGGATCAAACTCCTGTCCTTGCACTTGCCAAGCAGGTGCTTAGACCGCTGAGCTCCCCAGTCCTTCCGTGTCAATTTCAAATTACGGTTCTGGTGAACCCAGTCATTTATGATGACTGATACATTGTTATAGATCCAGTTGGCTCTTCCTTATTCTATCAGTAGTAATCAGACTGAATGTGTGGGAGATGGTGCTATGCACACGTGAAGAATCTGTAAGCAAAGAATCTTCTTTAAAGTCAAAATAATGTGAGATGGAATAAGGCTTCCCAAGGTAGAGTTTGAGAAACACTGTCCTTTGAAATCTTCACCCAGGACTTCCCTGCTTGGAAATGGTCTATGTAAAACAGAACAGCACTACATCTTTAGTACTGCCTCTTAGAAACAAGCCATTACTGATAACCACCTCTGCATAATCAGAAAAATGCTTCAGAAGAAATGGAATGTCCATAATTACTCAGCAGAATAGAAATTTTTCTGCCTTGAAATGAATTTCTTTGAGCAAGTTGCAAGTCCATGAAATAGCCAAATTGATTGCAAAAGAATCTTATTTTCAATAGTGCCAAATTCTCTACACATAGGATTACATTTTCTCAAAGGTGACAAAGCGTGACAATGAGAACTTTCAGGAGCACGACTGAAACACAAGTGTAAAAGTACATTTAGCCATTTCAGTCCTGGCTTCCCATTTGCTTTGATGCTGAGGCTGAGTCAAAGTCTTCTGCAAGAGATGTTGGTGTGTTCCTGAAAAGGACAGAAGGGACCAAAATGAAAACAGTTGGATAAATGAACACATTCTGAAGAAAATGAAGTATCATTGTCGTATCTTAGCTGTCACTTGCGTTCAGAGGTACTGCTTATCATGTTTTAATTTAGAAAAGCATATACCTTATTGAAATATTACCAGTTTAAATAGAAATCTGGAAAATCAACAAGGGATCCCACTTAAATGGACAACCTAGAGTGCAACGTGCTTTATGTACTAGCTGATGCCTTCTTGCGACAGTTATAGTCAATCTTAGATTGCTTAAGGAGGAACTATAAAAATGTAAATTACGGAAACCTGATTTGGTCTCATTGCGTTAGCTAAGTTCTAACCCTTAAACTTAAAATATATGGCAGCTAGAGCTAATGAAGACTTGTTAATTTGCATATTCAAGAGCCTTCCCATAGTATTCCTTCTCTCTTTTAACTAATATGAAATGACTCCTTCTAAGCTCATGAGGCCTTTTAAAGAGAGAATTGGATTGAAATGTGTGCTTTCATTTAAAAATGTCTAGAAATATATGAATTGCTGAATCCCAGTTTCTACCTAGATGCAAAGGATTATTTGATCAAAAAATGTACAATTTAAATACAAACTATCCTAAAATAGCTTAATACATTTTGGGGAATAACTGTGCATTCATAAAATGATTCAACCTTAGCTTCTGATTTCAATATAGTGGAAACTAAGCTTAGAAAATATACTTGCAAGGGCCAGCCAGATAGCTCAGCAGATTAAAACACCTGATTAGGCAGACTTAGGGATCGGGGTTCGATCTCCAGTGTGCTATGCCAGCCCCGCCCCCAGGGTGCGCTGAGACAGCCATTGAGACTGGACGTGGTGGTGCGCACCTGTAAGCCCAGTGCTTGGAAGGCTGAAAACAGGAGGATCACCATGAGTCTGATCTGTGTAGTGAGACCCTATAGGCCCTGTACTAAATGCATAAAATTTTAAAAAAGAAAATATAATTGCAAATAATCCATCAGAAATTATCTATCAAACTAGACTAATACCAATGTAGAAATACGATTAAGGTAGTCACTTCATTGGACTAAAAGAAAATAAATTTTCATTCCATATCCCTATATTTTTTATTTTTAATAGATTTTTGAGGTTACTTGATTTTTCATATAAATGAACAGTAAGAATAGGTATTACTGAGGGATGTATTATGTTATAAAATGATACTAGCTAGATATATAGTTACATATTACTCACAAAATTTAAACTATACTCAGGTGTGCATGACATCTATACAGAAAATAAAAAGCAAAACCTTGGTTAACTAATATCAACACAAGATCTGCTAACCAAATGTAAGCTTATGTCACATTTACTTTTTCTTTATAAAAATATATCAGCATTAAATTACTTATTACTAATTTGGAAAAACTACTCCAAAATGTGTTATCCTGTAAAGGTAGCACTGGCATTATCACATGACATTATATGGGTCTATCAGCACCAGCAACGTATACAGGGACATGTGAGGGCAATGTTGTATGTTAACGGACACATGGCTGTACCTGGTACATGTTTTTCAAGGAATAATATGAAACATGTAAGAGCTTATGTCTACACATGGCTTATAAATGACTATATTAGAGCTAAATTAATTTACTATGATATAGTTCACAAATAAAAGAGAAGCATCAAGTTCTAATAGTGTTCATATTTAAATCAACCAAGCTCAAAAGTTATAGACAAATAGGAAAATGTGACTTTCAGTTTGCATTTGGAGGTTTTAAATATCAGTGTAAACTTCTGATCTTAAATATGTCATCAAATGCACCAAGATCTCAAAATATAGTTAATTCTGTTTATCTTTCTCTGGAAGGACAAAAATGATCACTTGGACATAGTTCAATAGCAAGCTATTTTTCTCATCCTTTACTGTTGTATATTTTCTTTTCCAATAATGTTCCACTTCCAAAACCAAGCACCTGGCTTTTCAAGACATGCCTTTCTATCAATTTCTATTTTTAATTGAGTGTCATGGAGTGTTGTACATCTATTGTGGAAATATGATTTCAATAGAAATTTAAGAATAAGCTGTTTTTAATACTAATTAAAAGTAAATCATTTCTCATGTTTGCCTGCCAGAACTTTGGATACATAATTCAGTGAAACAGCTAAGACAGTCAACTAATCAGACAATGTGATGTTTTCAAACAAAAAAATCAAGTATAATTATTGGAGACCATGGAACTATTATTGTTTTCATATGCCCTCATTACTTCATATGAAATCCAGGGAACAATTCCACTGTCAGCATGTAAAACTTGCCTCCAGGAGCAACGTGGCTACCTCTTGGTTTTCCTTGACCTTGACAGGCCTTCATAGCATGGTAGATTAACAACTGAGGACAGGACTCAGCAATGTGAGGATCCTGCTTCTATGACACTCTCAGGAAACTCTGGTATGGAAGCTGGGATGGCTGCTTGCTAGCACTCTGCACATGAGGACCTGACATGAGCAAGGTACTTCTGGAAGCTAGATGTCTTAGATTGGTGCTTAGCATGGCTACCTCTAATGATAACTGTTATAAAAATCTGCTCATACACTCATTTGTAGATTAGAAAACAAGCTATAATGAGCTTATTTGAACTTTGTAATTTGCTAGTGAATTCATTATGAGCAAAACAGAGGGCAGTAAAACAAGCCTCTGTTCAAGTTACAGTTTAGGAGGTCTAGAGCCAGAAAGGGTCTTCCATCTCACCCTAGAGGCATGAACACATCTATCCAAAGAGATCTGGTTTGATTGAAAAGCAAGCAGTCCAGTGCTACTGGGGAATGAGTGGTATAACACAGGCTCTTATGTATGACAAAGGAAGAATTGCCAAGTATCCACCCAGTAGTAAGGGGAAAGCAGCTGAATTTCAAGAAGATTAGGGAAAGCTATGCTCAGAGCCAATCCATGCCACCATGACATGAAGCACAGACAGGAAAAAAGCTCAGCATACAGCCACAGTGCTTGGGACAGGAGCAAGTAGAGGAAGCCAGGCTTTTGGAATTTGAAGGACAGACACCCAACCATAGGTGCCTTCCCTTGAATTTTTCAGTGTGATTGACAGGAATCATTGACCAGGTACTGAGCTATCCCCAGGGCTGTCAACACACTTGTTTTGCTGTAATCTCAACTACCCTGATCTTAATTAATGTGTGACGTGTACCCTTGGTGAGGTTGGAGTACTGTGGAATTGACTGAGGTTCTGCTGGGAGATACATGTGTGTGCTGTTGCCTAGAATATTAGTGATCCCCTGAGACTGTGCTGTTTTATTTTCTACCTCTTGTAGGACAATAGTAGAGGTGGAATGACTGGAGAGTACTGTTCCAACTTAAATGGATGGAAAGGAGCATGTACCTTAGCTCTACTGTTTCTAAGTGCCTTACTATTGCTGGAAATTTTTAGAAAATGCCTCACTTTATTGAGTTGAAATGTCTAAATAGATGCCTTTTTCTATTAAAGACTAAAAAATGTAACATTTGAGCCTGAGTTCAATTAATGAATCTTTTGCTGGTCTAAGCTATAATTATGTTGGTACTTTATTGTATTTCAACTAAAAGCAGAAATTCAGTGCAGTGTAATAAATATTAACCATATCTATGTAAAATGTCTGTGAAATATGAAGAAGCAATTGAGCTGAGACTAGACTGTAAGAATATAAAAATCCAATTAGTGCTTCTCCTGAAATATTGTCTAATAAACTTGGAAGAAAGTAAAAATTGGGATTGAAAATTTAGCAAAGGTCTACATGTAGTATTTATTAATTTTAGATTTCTAATATAGAGATTTAGTGATCCTTCCTGCTTTTTAGCTTTCCAAGTGCTGGGTTGACAGGCATGTGCCCCCATGCCCAGTCTCAGTCTCCATCTCAGCACACCCCAAAGGGCAGATCTGGCACTGTAGGCCAGGACTGAACCCCAGGCCACTGAATCTACCTAAGCAGGTGCTTTACTCCACTGAGATATTTGGCCAGCCCATGAATTCAGTCTTATGAAAGGGTAAAAGTGCCTACCTTTTTTCTAACAGAAGTCATTTTAACCCCAGATAAATGCCATTTGTAAGACTATCTGATAGATTACGAATCAAGTTATGATTCTTCTCTAGGCTAAAATAAATTTCTCTGTGTACTTTTACCCTACCTTTCTGAAGTCTTCTATTGGTAATCTTTTCACTCTATTCAGTCAATACCACTAATCATTTCTTCCTGTCAAAGAAAAAGTGGTTCCAATGGCAGAGTTACACAGGTAAGAATAATCTTATTGGAAGCCATTGTAGTAGAAAAGATCACCCAGAATGCAGTGTAAAATCCACTAAAATGAAGATCATGAGAGTTTCTATAACGTCCCTTGGAGAATGGTAGGTCATCTGTGTTTGTCAAGTGGTCCTCAAAGGAAAAGAAACTTTGTTGTGTTTTTCTTTGTTGTTGTGTTCAGGATAGCAAAGCAAATTTATTTTTCCACTCTTATGTCTATTTCAGGAATAAAAGTAAAGGAGAAGGAGTTACTTCTACTTTCAATCACAGAGCCAGACTGAAAGAAGAGAATATGTGGAAATAACAGAAGCACTGTTAGGATATATTCCAAAATGCCATTTTTATACTTCTTTTAATTTAATTGTCCTATCGGTTCTTCTTTTTTCATTTTAATTTTTTCTTTATGTTAATTTTACTGAGAAAGAAATAGCGTTCAGATAGATCTGCCTCTTGTACTATGAATAACTACTATGAAAACAATAATATGCAATGGATTAATTATTATAACTGTCCTAATAACCTGTTTTGAAACTGTCTCAATGTTGCTAAATCTCCAATAGAGGAAATAGTTTTAAAATTTGAAGCAAGACTCACCAAAGCAGGGTTCCTTAGGCTCTCAAAAGAGACAAGGAGTTTGTAGCCCTGTACCCCATTTCACGGGACTGTCCCTACTTCCTGGAATATTACAATCTCAGGCCATAAGACTGTGGAGAAGCTTTTAAAAAGACTTGCACTTCAAAGAGTCAAGAAATAATTGGAAATTTTAAATTTTCCAGGGCAAATTATCTGGGAAAGGGAGAGGAGAGACCTCTTCCATGAGGATATCTGGAGGTCAGAGGCCTGGAAGCATAAATTTTAATCCATCTGAGAAAAATGTTATGTCTGTGCTGGCCATACCAATATCTGTATGTTTCCGATAAGACCAGTTTTCTCTCTGAGCTCTTGTCCTGAGAATGAAGGAAAAACGAAACCAACAAGACAGCAGATGGGCGTGCTTTATTAGAGAAAACAAAAAGAAAGGAATCTGCTCAAGATAGCAGATTCCAAGGGAGGACAGCAAGAGAGAAGCAGCCCCATCTAGATGCTTTTATGTATCCTTAGGAGCACCAAAGAGGCAGACAGACAAATGTGAGAACATGAAGGCACGCAGTTGCCACAGGTGCTGTTTCTGGGCATCTTGTGTTCCCCAGATTTTTTAAAAATTTATTTATTTATTATTTTTTTTACATATAATTAATTATAATTTTTTATGAGTCCTTTGTCCTTCCTGTTCCAATTTTTTGAGGTACACTTTGGTTTACTCAGGTCCTGCCTCCAGCTTACTCATTTTATGGAGGCCCATTCCTGGTGTCCTCCTGCCCCAGGTCTCAAAGAGAATAATGTTTCTTATAACTTATAAAAGCACACAAGATCTTTTCTGGTGGCTTCGTCCTCATTTTCATACTCAGTAGCGTTAGGAGAAATATGGTAGAGTTGAGTGGTGTTCTTGGACAGGAAGGCAGAATTGCTTATGAAAGCAAACTTTAATTGATTACTTTTAACTTTCCTGCAGATACTTCAGTCTTTAAAAAAGTCATTTTAAAGAGTAAAACAAAACAATATCAAAAACAAAGACAGAAACAGAGTAACGTACAACAAAGCATATGGTACACATATGTTCGTGCTTCAAAACACGAACTAAAAATTAACCATGGTTGTTGTTACTCATTTTCATCATCAAATCTGTTGCTCAGATTAACACATAGAGGTACGCAAGATCATCCCACAGCGATATGTGTGCATCCATGTTTATAGCAGCACCAATTTTCATAGCCAAATCTTGTGAACAACCAAAATGCCAAAATGGATAAAAAAAGAAATGTGATACTTTTGAACAGTGGAATATTACTTAGCTATAAAGTAAGACAAACTTGAGTCTTTATATGTAAATGGATGCAACTAGAGGCTATACTTATAAGTAAAATAAATCAGAACCACATGTGTAAACATCATATTGGTTCCCTAGTGTAAGAATCTGAAAAAGTAAATAAAATCTGAAAGGTACAATATATAATAAAATGGAAAGAAACAGGACATAAGGAAAAAACAATGTAGTCATTGTTTACACATTAGGCAGAAAAGATCCACCTTCCCCAACCACCACTCTTTTATACCGCAGATTCTGCTTCCCTATTCCCTGGTTTCTCTTTCCAATGGCCTTCCCCCAACTTTTTCTACGTTCATCCATGAACTACCCTTTCACTTCCTAAACTCACTGATGCTGTCCCACCCAATGAGTTCCCTTCAGTGGTTGGCTTATTTGTGAATCTGACCAGGCTCTCACAGTCCTTATTTTGCACAATCTTTCAGAAGCATTTCACAGAATGAGTGCCTCCGATTACCTAGCTTTTTCTGTCTATATCTCACCCATTGTGGTGACAAATGTACTTTCTCCAGGTCTTTACAGGTCTGTTCCTCAATCCTATCCTTTTTGCTTTTCACTTGAAATGCTCTCAGGACAGTCTATAGTTTTATGCACATCCTTGTTATGACAGTGGCAAGCTGTCTTTCTTATGTTTGTCTTCAGCTTGGGCTCAAGCTAAAACACCTTCCTCAGCTGTTGCAATGACATCATTCTTTACTTTTTCCCCACAGGGCCTTACTAGGCAGCTCAGACTCATAGTAGCCCCAGCTGAGACTCGTAGTAAGTAAACTCTTGTTTTCAGTCTCCCCAGAGCTGGAATTAAAGGTTTGTGCCACCATGCCTAGACTTGGTGGATAGTTCAGTGAGCCCAGGGACAGGGCTAGCACAGCATGTGGTTTCAGGCACCAAATCCCAGTCCTTGCGCTTGCCTAAGCAGTCTCTTGGTCCAGTGAGCTATCTCAATGATATCATTTTTTTCATTTTTATTTTTGTACAGGTACATGTTTGGGATACATAATGATTACATTTCTCCTGTCATGCATGTGTATAACTCATTGTAATCTTCTTTTTCTTCCCATTTTCCTCCCTCTGATGTATGTTGTATGTATGCTTGGGGCTGTGGGACTGAGATGCTACAGAGAAAATAAAAATTAGAAAAGAGCAAAGGAAACGGGGATTTTAAAATTAAGAAAAGCTGCAGCTTCCAGACAAGTTTTTTCCCTGCCTTGAAACTCACTCCAAAAACATTCTTAAAGGTTCTTATATAATAAACCAGCAAATTCTGGCTCTTAGCATGTCCTTTTTACAAATAAATTACACAGATTCCATTCTCGGGAGGAGCAAATATTGATAGGCAGCAGATCTCAACTTCAAATCCATGTAGATGGGTTTCCCTCTAACATTCAGACGGTGCAGATATTCATCCTAGACCACCCATCCTGAAGACCTCTTAAATGTACCCTCTCTGGCTTGTACCATGTCTGTCTCTTGAGCACCTGGGCTCCATTCTTTGAATGTGTCCTAAAATAAACCCTTCTCATGTGTCTTTTACTAATATATCTTAAAAACACTTTTTCACTGATAAAAAGAAGTGCACCTACAAATTTGATTTTAAAAGATTGAGATAGAGATCTTATTTCAAGTTGGAGGACCTCTAGGATCAATCAAAGTGACAAGACTCCACCCTCTCCACTACATTTGCACAGCACCTCAGGGCTAACCCTCTTTCCAATGTCATATAAGAAGCAAAAATAAGAACAATAAAAACACCAAAATCTCTAAAGTTCCCTGCCAGAGCAAAGGCATGTTAACTTCAGTGGATGACCGAAATTAACCTCTCCCACTCAAACTTCACTAACAATTAGATCACAGAAACCTCATATTTGCATATAATTAGAACAGAATGAACAGTGGGAGAGTCATGCATATGGGATACCCATAATATGACTCAGCAGCCTGTCAATCATAGCTGTCAATCATACCCAGAAAGATCATAGTGCAAAACTCCCAAAGCAAGGCACACATAGCCTTAACCCAAATGTTGATTTAACTTTCTTCTCCCCTAGCCCGCCATCCAGACAACATTTTCCCCATTCACACCCTCTTCAGCTTTTGCTAGCACAAACCCACAGGGCCTAAGTGCATCTTCCTTGTTAACTTCAATAAAGGCAGCTGCTTTTTTCCTTTTATTCAATGTAGCACCCTAGACTCACACAATTTCAGAACAAATTAAGAATTTCATAAATATTTATTATTGAGTGAATAAACATGAAGGTGAATCCATTCTTGTTGCTTTTTCATCAAAGAAATCAGAGTTTTAATCTTTGATATTGCACGAATTCTGTCTAGCAAACCAAGGCTATCTTCTGTATTACTGAACACCTAAGCTGTAGCTGTGTGCTGTAGCAAGTACACAATTTGTGCATCGTGTTCAACCAAGA
>PVKA01045873.1:0-15283 GCA_004027165.1 Ctenomys sociabilis | reverse complement strand
CTGGTAGATGGCAAAGGCCTGGTTGACACAGGACTCCTTCTCCCAACAGGTGCTGCAGCAGGTAAGTGGGCCGAGGTGGTCTGTACTGCTTGCTCCACGGTTGGACTTTTTCTCAAAGAGTCTAACTGAGGGCTTGAATGACCTTGAGATAACTGTGTCTTTATAGATCTTGTATCCTGTGTAAAGGCAGATCCAACTGCACTACTTTGGGATAAGGTACCACTGTTTGACATTTCTGATCCGAAGGATGTCAAGGAGCTTCCAGTACCACAGCACCAAACTGCTGCCCAACCAATGAACTTGGACTGAACTGGCTGTCTGTTGGCATCCTGCCAAAAGGTCCAAAGGAATGAACTCATACAAAGTACTTAGAAGTAGATGAACCTAATGAAGACTGAGCAATAGCTGGGTCCTGAGGCAAAGAACGCTGTGGCTTGGGTGCCTCACATCAGTGAGGTCTTTAATATCACTTTCAGGGAATATAATGTATTCAAAGACTTCATCTCGAGGTGGTATTGGACGGTCTGTGGGCCAGTCTTACCAAAGGATCGAACTTTGGCAAGGGTTACGGCAGAGTTGTCCCATGCCGATGGTATAAAGGATGCCCTCGCAGCGGATCTCCGCCTGAGAAATGAGGCTGACCTTGCTGCCGATGTAAGGAGTGTCCCCGCTCATGGCGCCACCGCCGCTCCGGGCCGCTAGCAGAGGCAGATCCCGTCGGCGCCGCCCCGCACGCCCGCTCCCTCGGTCTGCGGAGCCTACAGCAGCTACCTCAGATTCTCGCAGGCTCCACTACCCTTCCCCAGCCTCCTGCCTTCAAACTGTGGCCCGGCGGCAGCCAAAATTAAATATATTGGTTTCTTTTTTAATATAAATTTGGCTCTTGAGAGTTGCTTTCCTATGAGTTACTTCATGTTTATCTTTTGGGTATCTTTAGAGGCTTGTCGTTGCTCACGGACGTGCAATTACTCATACAATCCAGGTATATATCCTTAATGGGTTAAATACCAGGAAGTTAATTTCTCTAACCTTTGACTTCTTCAGGCTTTTCTCTGATTTAAATCTCACCATGTTCTCAGCAAGTGTTCCCAAGTCACCTGTGGTCATCACCATCACTTCCAACGCTGGCTTCACCAAGCGCCTCCTCTGAGAATTGGCTGCCTCTTTTCATCTTTGGCCTGAAATTACAGCTCTACCAACTTCCACCAGTGATTCTTTTGTGTATGGTCTGGGAGTAGTAAGATTAGGCTGGTAACTGAGTGAATTTTGATCTACTTGATTTTTATTAAGGCATTATATTCCTATAATTATCAATGAGCAAGTTATCTAATGAATTAATTAAAAGAACAGTGCTACCAGGGTACAAGTCATTAACATTATTGATAACTTTAAGAAAAGCAATCACTGCTTCTGTTAGCTCTGGTTCTCTTTTTCCAGAACATTCAGCCTGACTCAGGCCAAGCCTCCCTGCTGCTCTCTACCTGTGGCACGCAGCCATCAGCTCCAGCCACACTGATTTCAGGTCCTCAGGGCTTGCCAGGGCAGACTTGACATCAAGAATTACTCGCGCGCTTTGGCTGCTCCAGCGTCGCTCTCCACCCCCTTGGAGCTTACCTTACCACCTGCACAGAAATGCCCCTGTTGCCAGCTCAGACTCTCCAGGAAGTTGCCAGCCATCACCCTCTTCTCCCAGCTCCTGGGCTGCTCCTCAGCTCCTGCTATCCGTCCTGGAGATGCAGCAGCAACTTCAGTTGTCTGGCATTCTTTGATGCCACTTGTTCTGGCAACTCTGTCCCAAAGCACAAGGTTCTGGAGCCCCCAGCTAGATAGTCAGACTCAGATGCAGTCCTTTAGAGATGCTGAGTCCTGTGACGGCAGAGTACATGGGGACCGAAGACCCTTCCACTCTTCACTACTCTGTGGTTTACCACCAGGTGTGTGTAAAAGTAGCCATTTTGCTATGTTTCATGGCTCTTGATGTGTGCTGAGGTTTTTTTTTTTGGTTTGGTTTTGGCTTGGTTTTTGCTATTCACACATTTTTTAAAAGATCCACGTCTCTAGAATACTATTCAGCCTTAAAAAGGAAAGAAATTCTGAGCCATATTACAACATGGTGAGTCTTGAAGACATTCTGCTAAATGAAATAAGGCAATGACAAAAAGATAGATACTATATGAATGAACTCATACCAAGTACTTAGAAAAGTAAAATTTATAGAGACAAAGAGTGGACTGGTCATTCTTTAGGGCCTGGGGAAGGAAAAAGTTGTTTCTTGGGTACAAAGTTTCAGTTTTGCAAAATGAAAATGTTCTGGGTTGGGGACATAGCTCAGTGGCATAAGCACCTGCCTAGCAAGAGCAAGGCACCAAGTTTGATTCCCCAATACTAAACAGAAACAGAGAGAGAGAGAGAAAGAGAGGGAGGGAGGGAGGAAAGGAGGAAGGAAGGAAGGAAGGAAGGAAGGAAGGAAGGAAGGAAGGAAGGAAGGAAGGAAGGAAGGAAGGAAGGAAGTCAAAGAAAGGGAGAGGGGAAAAAAGTTCTAGAGACAGTGATGATGGTTACTTAGTGTGTCTAACACGTATCACTGAACCATTCACTTAAAATGGTTAAGATGGTAAATTTTATGTTCAGTGGATCTTAGCACAAATTTTCAGAGTCTATTTCTTTTGTAGATTTCCCAGTAATCCCTCATACCATACACACAAATGGTAGCCAAAAACATCAAGATGTTTCTACCAGTCACTATAGCCATTTCCACACACTATCTTCATTAATCTTCAACATAACTTTGTGCTATAAGTATTTTAGTGCATTTTTATTTTTTTCTTCACATTCTGTAGAGATTTAAAGTTCAACATATCAACACTCAATGAAAAATACCTGTTCCATGTTATGCCTAAAATGTTTAATATTCATAAAGATAGTGAGGTTAAGCTCAACTGCCTATGTTGTAGGATAACAATAATAAGCTTCTCTTCTGGAGGGTTAAGAACCTAAGTTTTCAGACCAAAAATTAGAGAAAAAGAAAGGCTACAATGTCAGCCAACATTTTGGCCCTAGCCTTTCAAGGTCAGTGAGGACTCAGGACATAGGAGAACCTGTACTTTAACATCCTGTAACTCAGTTGTGTCACAAATTTTCTGACCAAGGAGATTATGGAGCCACAGAGGAAAGGATCGATGGTGTAGAATGTGCTAAGGAAAGTCACGTGGAGAGAAAACTTTCTCTCAGGCTTTCACAGACAGCAAATTGGTCAAGCAATGGCCATGACTCATCCACATGGGTGACACTGACAAAAGATCTTCAAACTGCTGTACAGGGTTTAAGAGTAAATCCTGAGGGGATTTGGCTGAACTTATCCAATATAAAAGTTATATTCCTTGTTATACAGGGTATTGCTTTATCTTGGTCTTAACCATCCAGCAGAAAAGTATAAAAATGAAGTATAAAAAGTAAAGCCATATTAATATGCTGAGCTGTAAAAGGCTCAAGTCAACAGCTTTTGACATTAGTTTTCCTATGAAAAACCCACTACTATTATGGACTACTGGACTATGTTGGATTATTTTGCTGAATTCATGCACCTACAATATTTAAATGGCAATGGAATGCCCATCTCTGACAAAACTAAACAAAAAAGGGGGATACAAATGGCCATTTTGTATCTGTATATACAACATAGGATAGATACACAGGTACTTTCTCTAAATTCAATAAGAAGAAAGATTTGTACTAATAGTGTTTGGACAGGACATCATGTCTGCATCTTGTACTGTGAATAACCACTACAAAGACAACAATATGCAATGTATTAATTATTGAAGCTGTCCTACTAATCCATTTTGAAACTCTCATTGCTACGTGTTTTTTCAATATAATTAATAAAAAAAATTTAGTCCAATTAATAAGCAAGGAAATAAATGTGAATGTGTATGTGTATGTGTGTGTGTGTGTGTGAGAGAGAGAGAGAGAGAGAGACAGAGAGACAGAGAGACAGAGAGACAGAGATAGAGAATTCTTGCCCCTGGGATTTAGTCAGGGTATAGATGATTTAGGGTATTTAGCTCAAGAGATTAGTAGCCAAGATATGCTAGATATTGCCTGTAGTTTGTCTATTTAGTGTTCAAGGCCCTATAATTACTTTGGAATCTACATTACGGTATCTTACCCCTGCATGGACTTCCTTTATCACAGAACACTTTAATTTTGTTGAGGTGGTTCTAATTTAATGCTTCAGCTTCTAATTTAATGCCTAATCCACTAGCACAATTCAGAAAGAGGAACAGTTATGTATTGGAATTAAGTCTTGAACTCAGTCTCTGTATATCAATAGATAACAGGTAAGTAAAGTGTGGTTTTTACTCACAGTGGAGTACTATTCTGCCATAAAGAAGGATAAAATCAAGTCATTTGTAGAAAAATAGATGCATTATGACCATAATGTTACATGAAATAAATCAGATACCCAGGCTTTAACATTGCATGGTTTCTCTCATACTAGAAACCCAATATATAAATAAGGTACAAAATAAAAGACAATGTTAGTCTGGCTGTTAATCTGTTTTTATAATAATTAACTTGATAAAGACTTATAAAATAAATAAATGAGGCCAGCAACATAGCTCAGTACACTAAGTGCCTACTTTGGCAAGTTCCGGGACCAGTGTTTGATCCCCAGCCCTGCATGCTGCACTGGCCCCTCCCCTAGGGCGTGCTGAGCCCGTGACAGAGTCGGGCGTGATGGTGCATGCCTGTAATCCCAGCAGTGGGGAGGCTGAAAACAGGGAGATCACTAAGAGCCCGAGATGCATCGTGAGACCCCGGACCAAATACATGTTTTAAAAAAAGAGTATGTGCAATGAATGTGTTCTGGGGAGCTGGTGTGCAGCCTGGAGACTGTAGTTAATATAGCGTACAATAAACTTGTCATTTTCAAGGAGAGAAAATCTTAGTGCTCTAACCACAAAAAATGAATAAAGGAAAAGCATGGTAACTATATGTAGTGATGAGTATGACAATTAGAACCTTTGAAACATCGTTGTATACTTATATACAAATTTTATTTTTTCAATTATACCCCAATGAAGCTGAAATGAAGAAGTACAGTATTTCTCAAACATATGCTACCAAGCCAGACGCAGAACCAGCCTTGGAATTGGTTGCCATAGGCAACACAACACAATTCATTCTCCATGTCCTTGACACATGTGGCTTTGCTGTCCTTGGTCCCACAGCCTGAAGCACCTGAGCAGGGCCCACAGGCACACAGAGAGAAAACAGTAGTCGGTCCCAAAAGAGCAAATCCCACACACCAGTCCTGTCGGCTCCATGACAGACAGCTCGGAGGCAGAGCCTCTCTCTCTGTCTCGGGAACCAGAGAGCAGAGATTGCACGGCAAAAGGAAGTGGTGCATGTGGACCAACAAGTCACACTAGAAAGATACGAGCATGTGGGGCTTCCAAAATGGTTCTTCCAAAAAAATTTTTTTAAAAAAACAGTTTCTTCCAAGGCCGCTGATCTCCTGGGAAGTTAGAGGCTGCTGCTGCTGCAGGCACACGAAGGTGGCACAGTCATGCTTGAGGTTCCCCCTGGGTCACCACCCTTCCCCCTGCCTTCCCGAGGTCAGTGGTAGTTGGTGGGAAGGCTACTCATCTTACCTTAATGGTCTTTAACATCTTAATCTTCTCTAAATAGACAATCCAACTCCAAGCCCTCCTCCTTTTCTTGGAACCTAAACTCACTCACCTACCCCTCCTCTTAGCCCCTCTTTTGTCTGCCTTGGTCCCCTAGCCCTGAGAAGGAATCATGGGGATAATCTAGAGAAGGGTAGGTGACATATGTCCCCACAGAATGGCAGAGAAAAAGGTCAGTCTAGCTGCACCCCTCTAAGCCTTCTCCAAAGACTTCCAAAGATCTTTTCTATTTCCATGCAAGCCTGCTGCCTTCACACCGCCAAAGTACTTCCACTCAAGAGCTAAACATATAGAGACCAGGAAAAGTTGAGAAAATAACCAAGCTGAACTATTTCAATCCAGCTAATGTCTTTGCAGTTCCTGCTGGGTCCTTCCTTCCACAAGATCTCACAATTAGGTGGGCAGATGAGGTAGACACACAGGAAACATATACTGTCCTAGCTGTCATATTGTGAAAGAGCTGTGTCTGTCTGGAACCAACTAATGACCTTGCACAAGTCACTTCACCTCGCCACTCCTCAGCTTCCCTCTATGTGAACTTGAACAGAAAGTAGAAGAGAAAGAGAATTTTTTTTTCTTGCTTTTCAGGGTCACATGAGACCATGTGTCTTTGCAAAAGTTGGAAAAGCAAAGTTCAGAAACTTCCCTCTCCCTCCTCAGTACCCAACCAGCACCTTTCCAGGATCTGCACATCAAACTTCCCAGAGCTCTCATTAACCTGTGTGAGTTAGTGCTATATGAAAGAAAGGGAAGAAAGGTAGGGTGGAAGAAGCCTAGAGAGATGTGCCAGCATGTGCTGTGTTTGTGAAGAATGCACCAGAGGTATGGTACATGGGCCCGTGTGTCATTCTCAAGTATCAACTCCCATTGTGCTCTGCTGCCACCTGCATTCCGTACCTATTTCCCTCCACTTCCAGTCATGCTCAGCTAACAATAGCATAACACCTGGGAAGCCAGGACACTAGGACAGGGTAGCTCTGTTGAGGGAGTGCAGAAGCTGGGCCAGTAGGATCCAAATTGGCAGGAGACCTCTGCAAATCCACCCATGCTTTTGTCTCTCAGTAGTGACAGTGCAGCAGCTCACCCCTGGCAGGCACACCTGAGGGCTATCACTGGTTGTTTCATTGCACTTTATGAAAGAGACCTCAAAGGAGCCTCAAAATGACTTCTGAACAGCCCTGATCCCTCCAGAGGTGGGCAGGGAGTGGGGGAGATACCTTGTGCCACGTTGTAAAAGGCCCCCTGGAGCCTTTGCACACTACCTCCCATGTCTGAGGCTGCTCCACAGCATGTCATTATAGCGAAGGTCAGTCAGTTGATAATTTCTGTTCATCTGTCAAATAAGATTCTTAGGCAAGCCCATGTTTGAGAGTCTAGCCATTTTTCTAGACTAAGAGGGTATCAGAACCCTTTCTGCTCTGAAAGGAAAGGACAACCCTGCTTTAGCACCTTTCCCCCTGCACCCAGCTCCTGTAGTTAGATTGGTTTCAGAACTGTAGGCTTTCACTATATACCAAACAGCATGCTTAGGCGAGACCTAGACAAAGAGCAGGTTATGTTCTTTCACCTTACCTGGTAGTGACAATAACCAACAGAGCCTCTGCTATGTCACACAAAACTTTGACTGGTGTTCTTTTCATATGTTAGCTGTTTAATCCTCACTCATGTCTCCAAGAGGATTCCAATGCCAGAGGTGAGATGCTACTCAGGCATATTGGCATTTTATATTTTTATAGAAGAGTCTATGATCAAGAAGCCCAGGAAGTCTAGAAGAATAGCACTCATCCCTTCCAGCTCATGGAAAGATGGGATGGATTGGGGATAGAGGGACACAATTACTCCTGAGTGATGGAACTGGCCCTGCCCATCTTGCACAGCCTTGAAGTCACAGAACTGAATCCATTACAAGTTCAGGGTCATGGGTTCAGGATACATGTGTATCTTATAGTGGAGCCATCTTAGTAAATCACTCCAGACAAAGGGTGAATTGCCTTTGAAGAGCCTGCCTGCGTCCATCCCTGCACATGACCCACAGGAACACCAACCATCCTCAAGGTGAGCCAACACCCAGCGTTAGGGCTCTGCTATAATGCTCCACTGAGTTAAAACAGAAGCCTGCCATCTGCCTCCAGCAGCAGACAATGTACAAAAGGCCATGCCAGTGCCTTGCCTGGAGCTGATGACCTAAGGAGTTGTTTAGTTGGCCCTGAGTGCCTGGTTGTGACGCAGAGCTCTGGAGTAGCATAAATCCACAGCACCTATAATGCCTCTTAAAACATGGAATGCAGCCCCCCCCTTAAATCTTTGAATTTAAATCTAGGGTAGAGCAGGAAAATATTCTTCTCTCACAAGCCTCAGAGAATGCGGATACTGCTGGCAGAGGGACCCCACTTTGAAAACCACCATCCACTCTAGAGCATTTTTTTGCCTCAGTCCTGCTTCATGTTGTCATGAGGTAGGCAACCCATTGCCTGAGTTCTATACCCAGGGACTCTGCTGTCCCTAATATGGACCCAGTATGGTACCTGGAGGTCTAGAAGCTCCCTAGTGATTTTAATGTTCAGACCATTTTGTAGAGCAATAAATTATGGATGCAAACTCCAGCTGGTACCCTGAGAAAAGCTACTTCACCTCTTCAAGCTTAATTCCCTTCAAACAAAATGTGGATGGAAGTTCTTAATTCACAGCGCTATTACAGAAATTAATGATATAAGGAAAGTAAGACACCAAACACAGTCAGCTCCTGTTTCTCCACCTCTCCCTGATATTATGTTTACCTGGGAGCCTTTCATCTGTATCTTGATCCCCAGACTCTACCCCCTCTTTATGTATACCTTAGGTTGGGTCAGGCCAGCTGTGTCCCCAGAACAATAGTGTGAACAAGCACTGCACCCGACCTACCTCTAAGCTTCTACCAGCCAAGAAGCAGGCAGCAGCCAAGGCACCTCCTGACCTTGGAGTCTAGATCCCTCTTTGGGCACAACGTGAATTTCAGATGAGAAATCCAGAAGAGGGTGCCTTGTTAGATATCCACAGCCGGTCTGAGAACAGCCTCCAACTTCCATTCCAGCCTCTCAAGGCTTCTTAGGCTGTTGTGTGCTTCTGGACACTCACTGGGTCCCTGGAGTCTGTGCTGCAGGTCATGATCACCTTCCTGGTGCTCTCAATGGCTTCCACTGCCCACCACAGGCCCTGTCCACCTGGAGAAGGGCCTTATACACCTGTCCATGAAGCTAGTTGAGGTGATGGAACCAGAATTGAATTTTATATGGTTCAGTGGGTCTCCAGAAAGATGCCAACAGGTGAATCTCCTCCCTGCCTATGCTTCACACAGATGTGCTGTCCTGCCTTCAGCTTATTTGTCCATGTCTGTTCCTTTCACCATATTTTAACTCTACAGACCAAGATAAGAAAAGTGACATGGATTAAATTTCCAATATCTATCAAGTGGCTTAAAAACATCTTATTTAATCTTTACGACTCCATATGTTGGATATAAGTATGGCCAGTTTCCCAGTGAGGAAACTGAAGCTTGGAACTGCCAAATGATTGCCCAAGCTCGGCCATCTGGAGAGCAGAGTCAGCCTTTGCATTTCAGGCAGTTGCTTACTCTAGTTGTCTTTGTTGGCCAGCCTGTCACACTGTCCTTTCTTCTGAGAGTGTCTGCCCTTAGGCACCTGGAGGCTAATGCAATGCAATGCAGTTGGGATGCAGAGGTCACTCCCAGGGCACATTCTACCCTCTTGGATAAACCTGATCTTTTGAACACTCAGCCTTATTGGAGAAACAACTTGGTTCATCACCATTCCTGACCCAGGACATAGCCACAGATACAAATAAGGTTACGTTTCCAACAAACACAGATGGGTTTTTGCAAATGCATCAGAACAACACTGTTCTTCCAAGCCCTCCATGAAGGTGCAAATTGCTAATGTGATTTGAATGCTTCACTGGTTAACTTGGGCCCCATCAAAAGACTTGATGCAAGAGCTGAAAAGTAATAAATAAAGGTTTCTGGTATAAGCTCTACTCATATTAGAGCCTGAAACGAAGTCTTAGTTGTCTGTGTGGGAGCCAATTTCTGTGTTTTAAAATGGGGTTGGCAAGCAAGACAAGAACAAGATAGAAATGAACCAATAAAATGAAGAGCAGGGATTAATTAAGAACCCAGAGTTTTCCACAACAGTAGCAAAGGAAGGCGGTAACATTGCTTCTTCCCAAGAAAGACAAGATATATACGTATGTAGAAAGGTGATAGATGACAGATAGATGATGATGATAGAGAGATGATAGATAGATAGGTAGCTAGATAGACAATAGATAGATAGATAGATAGATAGATAGATAGATAGATAGATAGATAGATAGATAGATAGATGTTTCTGGAAAAGCAATTTAGTCTTGACACCATTTCCAAAATCAAGCGGGGTTCTTTTTCTCCTATGGAGAGAAAAGATTGCCCCTCTTCTGGCCATAGAGGAATATCATTTCCCCTCTCCTTATCATTCATTAGGCATCAGTTTCCAATTTATGTGTTCAATATTTTAGACTGTGTAATGTGTCCAGTACAGAAGGATAGCCACATTAGGCAGGCAACAAAGATGAGAGGCTAAGCATCAATCCAGAAGCTTCTGACCCAACATTTCTCCCCTACCTATTTGTTCTTGTCCTCAGAGGCTTGGCTTTGTGGCCATTCTCCTATTCTTGAACTTGCTCCACTCTGGGAAGGAGAAGGAGGAGCTGGCCTCTTCTCTTCCTTGTGTTCTAATACACACATACCCAAACTACATTGATCACATCCCCCAAACAGCAAATTTCCTTTTCCAAATAATTCTGGTCTAGAGACTAACACGTTCTCACTAAAAGAACACCACTCCATAAAACAGGGAGAAGACTGACAGCAAAAACCTTAAGAGCTACGCCATATCAATATTGTCCAACTTGGTAGCTTCTTTTTCCTTTGTAACATTTGGTGTATTTCACCTCTGACTACTACGTCCTCTCATATCTAAAGTTGTGGTGACAGATCACTTCCTTGACTTGAGCTCCCTCCTTCTTTTTGTGCATTTAAAATTCCTGAAGAGCCAACCTACCATATTATGCTGCTTTCATTGAGTGTCTGACAACCCTATCCCTAATACCTTCCACTCTAGACTCTGACATAGGTAAAATGTGATTCCTCCACTTCATCAATCTGGCAAGTTTGAAATTCAGTATGTCAAGTTTACCTATAATGAGGAACACCTCCACTAACCTAGATGACAGGATCAGCATAAGGGATAATGACAAGGCAGCTAACTCAATTACCAAGTGTTCAGAATGTGTGAAGTGCTACGTGAATGCTAAGTAATAATGTTATGGTTGCATCGAAAAGATGAGCATATCACCCAGGAGCATCAGTAAGTCAGTAACATAATTTGCAATAAGTCATCATTAATTAACGCTAAATTACTAGGCCCTTCCTGGGGAAGCAGCATATTAAACTGACATCAGGATGTGAGGAGTTCATTATGGCTAATGCTATGAGAACACAAACTGAAGGACTTAATAGTGGATTAGAAGGTGTTTATGTCCAAACACCTCAATGTGGGCTCTGCAGCTGCTATGCTGCAGCAAAGATATTAGCTCGTTGCTAAGCAGGATCATGGGAGTGTTGGAAACTTAGGAAGAGGTTCCCCAGCACGGGATAATGAGGCATTTGAAATCACTGAAAACATGAGAGCTGTGACCCACACATTCACCTGCCCTTGCCCTCATCCTCCCCCTCTTCCATCAGAGCCTGGAGGATTGAGACAGAAGCAATGAGCAAAGAGGCGGCAGTGGCAGTGGTCACCCAGGGGATCATAAGAGTGTTGCCCAATGAGCAAAACAACAAAGAGTGTGTGTCAAGGTTGGGCTAAGATAATCCCCCAAATCTCAGATGATTCTGTTTCCCACCCTCAGTCCTCTCTTCCCCTCCCCACTTACTATTATCTAATGGTTTTGCCATGTCTAACAGTGTCACTGTGAATTTAAATGTGAAATGATCCTAGCATGAATTCATGAATCTCACAGTGAATCAGCACTGGCATAACTAATAGAATCACTAATCTATGTGTACATTATCATAAAAATAAAATGAAAAGTCACGAGCAGTACAAACACATCTTGTCCCATATCTACACTTCAGGGGCCTCAGGTTTGCTTGCAATAACAGGACGAGAACACCTGAACCACCACTTCTGGAACACAGCACACCATAGCTGCCACCCATGTTCCTGCATTCCTACAAAGGGAAAGCATCTAGTAGAAAAGCACTTTGTGCCCAAGTGTCTTTATTGGACTTGATCAGTGCTTATTAAAAAGGAGGACTGTTCTTCTGCTACTGAAAAAAATATCATGAAGACAAAAAAATGAAGCTTTTGTGAGATGAGCTATATTGTTTTTCATGCGTCTGTTCACCTGACAAACATTTAGAGCACTGTGCCTTGCATGAAGGCTACCAACAGGAACAAGACAGAAACGGTTTTCCCTCAAGACATTCTTGTGCCGGTCAGAAAGTCAAGGAGCCAAATAAAGAACAGTTATGGAACAGTGAAGGATAAGGTGGATTCACAGGTTATGTGGAACACACTGTGATTAGGCAAGCCAGAGAGGGGGCTGGATGCTGCCAGGGAAAGGTGTGCATGGGGCCCATCAGGGAGTCAAGGAATCTACCATGACAAGTGAAGGAGAAACAAAGGCACAAATCTTGTCCCTGAAGGGGGAAACCCTTCCCACAGCCAAGCCTTCTCCCTTCATCCAGCACACTAACCAGCCCCACCACCAGATTACTGCCTAGCCAATCCATCTGCTCTCTAGGATGACCAGACTAAAAGAGCTGCTTACTATAAAGCTAAGAACTCAGGCGTCAACCCTGTCATTGTTGGGCCACATAGCCAGGGAAGCAAGTAGAGAAAGGGATCTAGAGAGACAGAAGAAATGAGCACATAGACCCAAGGAACCCACATCCCCCAGGATGAGGACAGAGGGATTAGGATGGTTTTCCAGCCCCTAGTTCTAAAACCCCAGAAGGCCCAGCTCTTCTTATGGGCCCTGATCTGTGGGCAACACTTTGAGTTCCTTTGAATAATTGTCTTTATTTAAGATACCTGGACTGGGGCTCTGGCTAGAGCACTCATAACTGAGAGACACTCAAGGGTCCAGGGGTAGAAATGGTGCTCTTACATATGACACCTCCTGCAGTGGTGATCACGTCCATCACCATCACCAGAAAGAAGCCAGAGGACCCAGCAAACTGATTGGATTGGGGACGGAGGGTCTGGCTTCCCCAGCAGGACTTCACACCTGCTCATCAGCTTTTCATGAAGATAAAATCTCTGGAGCACTTGCCTGCTTCTCTGGAAGAAGACGTGAGATAAATACAAGGCACTGTTAACAAAAGGATCTTTCTTCTTTATTATAAAGCTATTGGAAAGGAATGGCTTTTCCAGGCCATAAGGGAACTGAAGTCCCATCTGTACAGGTGACCTTGAAAGTCTGACACAATGGCTGTCCCTTTTCTCAATTCTCTTTCTTCCCTGCCCACCTCCCTGCAGAAGCACACTTAGTCATGCATAGCCTTGTTTGAGTAATGAGACAACACCTCAGCCTCTGCATGCTGAGCGATCGCGGTCACTGGCTGGCTGGACCCTGCCCTATGCTGTCAGCTCAGCACTGCACATCTCTCCATGAGGACCAGCCTCTCAGGTGAAAGGTTGCCTACAGCAGCCTAAGGAAGTCTGCTTTTGAAGAAACAAAGGGAAAAGTCCCTCCTGAATTGCAAAAGTTCTTCACATTTTTTTTTCTGTGGAGACAAGATGTCTGTGTCAATAAAACTGTGCTTAAATATTTCAATATGTATCGTCATTGGGATGCAACCTGGAGCCTTGCAGAGGGTCCTCAGTGAAGAGGAGGAAAATGCCTGGAAGTATGAGGAAGAAAAGGATGCCATCAGATATTCCTGATATGTGGAAACAGGCAAAGAAGTCAGGGCAAAAATTGAAATGTAGCCATTTTCTTAGCGGAGACTTAGATGCTTACAAAATGTTTAGCAAAGAATCTGCCCTGTGCCAAAAGCAGCAAAAAAAAAAACCTATTCCTCTGAGTCTTCCTTGGCTATGGGCTCATCATCCCCCAACAAGAGGAGCCTATGCCATCTTTAGAATCTGCTGGGGCACACCAGACATTGAGAAGTCAAGTCAGATTTTTGGAGTATTTGAGATTCTCAACCCCTATCTTCATTTATAGAGAATTTTCAAAACAAAACAACAGCCCATGACCAAACTCCTGTCCTTGTAATAGCTAACCACCACCTCTGAGCCTGGCTGGCCTGGTGAGGCCAGGTGGTCACATCTGGACAGAGGACCTCCCTTCGCGTCACACCTACAGGGAAATCTGATAAAGGCTGGGTCAATCAGCTTCTTCCACAGGGAATGATTCATCTCGGTGTGTACTGAGTTAACCTGAGTGGTCATAGATAGCCCAGGATGGAGTAACAGGATGTGCTGAGCAAAGCCACGCTAAGCTGAAGTTGTAGGATGGCAGAGACAAGGCACAGGTGGAAGACATCAACGTGCAGAAAGACATCTACAAACAAAAACATGATGTCATAAGGCCTGAGACAGAGACAGGCCACAGAGAAGCTTCTTCAGGCCTCACCGCTTTTAGTTACCCTGCTTATTCTATCTGCACAGTGTATCTTCCCACCCTCACTTTGAGATATCTTTAGTGGATTTTGTACATACTCAATCTCTGCCTTACACAAGCCCTCCTCGTCTATTTTTCCTCCAGGCAAATGATTAATTTCAGCTAAAAATGACCTTTAAGCTGTGAAGTAATGTGCAAAGCACATTTTTATTAAAAGCATGGGTGTGATGCAATTCTCTTCCATACACCTGCATTGCAACAAAGACTATTGATTCCCCATGAATCAAGGGGAAATGGGCCTAATGCATTGGGAACGTGACTTATCCTAAATCAAATTGCATGATGATCATTGAACTAGAGCTAGAAGGCTAAATACACTTACCCTTTCAACCTGAAGTAGCTTACAGTATGCATTAAATGTTAATATTAAAAATGTGCACACTCTTGTGCACAACCTTGCATGGCCATAAACACACTTCACAAATAGAAGCCACCTTCATGTTTCCTGGCTTATCAGAAGACAGTAAGTACCCCTGGTGTCAGCTCTCCTGTGGATTTGCTTCCCAGAGCACATTTTCTAAGCAGTCAACAGTCTGTCAATGGAGAAACCAACTCATAGAGTAGTTTACAGGTCTCCCCGAGGCAGTGCACGTAAATATTGCAAACAGCAAGTTTGTACTGCCAGCTCGCTGCAGAAAGCCAGAAGAAGAAAATTTTACAAGCTCTCTTCCCAAAGGAAATCACACTGCAAAAGCAGAGTGAGCATAGCCAGTATGATACTGTCCCCACCACAGACATAGGCTGAAGAAATGTCTTTTTTCATACATGCAATGAATTTTTTAAATTACAAAGGTAATATGCATTTACTGTGAGGAATTCTAAAATCCCAAAAATTCAGAGGAGAAAATAAAGCTGTGCTTAAA
>PVKA01045872.1:0-15281 GCA_004027165.1 Ctenomys sociabilis | reverse complement strand
TTTGATATAATTCAGGTATAAAAAATAAGTAAGCAGCTACACTCTTAATTCACTGATAAGAGATATCTGCTAAAATAATATCTGTAAATATAATATCATGTATGCACCTTGTACAATACCAAAACATTATGAAAACAGTTTGCAATGTATTAATTTATCAAATCTGTATTGTTAAGGTGTCTTGAAACTGTCTGATTGACATTTGTATTTCAATAAAATAAAATAAATAAAAATAAAATAAATATATAGAGAGATAGATCAATAGATCAATCATAACAATTGGTTAATGTGTAATTACTTCATAAATAAATTCAATCTGGAACATTTATAGTGTTTTAAAAATTACTGAGATTCATATTCCCTTTTTTTTGTTTTTGGCAGAATCAGGGATTGAACTCAGGCTGTTGCACTTGCCAAGCTACCTCCCTGTCCCCCCCACCTTTTTTATATTCCACTTTCCAATTTTAAAGATTACATAGTTTAAACTGCTTTTGAATATATAGTTCAAGATTGGAAACACCCAGGTGTGGTGACCCACATCTGTAATCCCAGTGGGTAGCTGACTCAGGAGTATGGGAGAACTAAAGGGCAGTTTTGGCAAGATAGTAAGTTCAAAGCAAACCCAGACTTTTTCTCAAAAACATAAAACCAGGTGTGACAGCTCATGCCTATAATCCCAGCAGTCAGGAGGCTGAGGCAAAAAGATCATAGGGTGAAGATCAACCTGAATTAGAAGGCCCTTGTCTCAAAAAACGAAGGTGAGGGCAGTGTAAAAGACACCTTTTAGGAAGGAAACAGGGTAGTTAAATAATGTTTTGTTTCTTTTAGGCAGTCTTATTTTCTAAGTTTTCATGTTGAGCCAAGCATGGTAGTACACACCTGTATCTGGAGGCAGGGACAGGGAGATCACTATGAGTTCAAGGTCAGCCTAGGCTACCTAGCCCAACTCTGTCTCAAAACAAAAAGTTGAATCATTTTGAAATAGTCTCATACTTAGAAAGTTGAAAGAATAAGATAAGTATACTCTGTCTTCTCCAAACATTAGCATCTTGCATCTCATCAGTATCAAAATTAGAAAATCAACATTGCAAAGCCTCTTTTTCAGATTCATCTCTATTGGATAGTAATAACCTTCATGGAGCCTAGAAGCCAGTGCAGGATTACAATTACACCTTATATTGTCATGCATTTTTAGTCTCATGTAATTGGTGCAGTTACTTTGTCTTTCATAATCTTGATAGTTCTTTTCTTGGTATGGGGGTATTGAATTTAGCACCTTGTGCTTGCCAGGCAACCGAGCTAAATCCCAGCCCAATCTTAATACTTCTGATGACTGTAGTCATTTATTTCCCAGACTGTTCTTCAGGGTAGCTGTGGTGGCACATGGTATAATCCCAGTATTCTGATATGGGGCAGCAAGAGGATCATGAGTTCAAGCCCAGCCTAGGCAACTTAGAAACCCTGTCAAGAATGTCTTTCTGTTCAGCTTTGTCTGAAGCTTTCTGTGTTTGGGCAAGTATATTGTAGAGGTAGATGTGTTCCCTTTGCCAAGTTTCACACATCGTATCAATATACTCTTAATAACTGGTAATGCTATCTTTCTAGCCCCCTTTTAACTCCCTATTCGTAATGCATTTCTCAGTACTGTTCACAATATCTTTTTCAATCCTGTGAAGCACATAAAGGGATTGGCCCATCTTTTTCTCTCCCTCTCCCTCTCTCTCTCTCTCTCTCTCTTTCTCTCTTTTGCGAAACCAGTTATTGAACTCAGGCCCTTGAGCTTTCCAAGAAGCACTTATTCCACTGAGCCATCTCCCCAGCCCATCCCTATCTTTAAAAAAAAAAAAAAAAGTTAATTTGGTTAGTTCTATTGTGTTATTTATTTAAAATACAACTGAAAGAAAAAAAAATGTAAGGCCTGGCGTGGTGGCGCATGCCTGTAATCCCAGCACTCGGGGAGGCTGAGACAGGAGGATTGTTGCGAGTTTGAGACCAGCCTGAGCTACAAAGTGAGCTCGAGGCCAGCCTGAACTGCATAGTGAGACCCTGTCTCAAAAAGAAAAAAAAAAAGAAAAAAAATGTATCTCAGTGATAGATCACTTACCTTGCATTGATGAGGCCCTAGTTTTGATTTTTTTTTTTTTTTTTTTTTTTTTGTGGAACTGGGAATTGAACTCAGGCCCTTGTGCTTGCCAGGGAAGCACTTATTTCATTGAGCCATCTCCCTGGCCAGCCCCTAACGCCCTAGTTTTGAACCCCAACCATGCATTTGTTTGTGTCCAGTTTGGGATTTTTCACCTTATGTGTATAGCCAGGAGTTAACTGTGCCCAAACTATAAACTTTGTCTCCTTTGTGGGTGGCGGCTCAAATACAAGTTCAGTTCTTTTACCTGTTGCTTCTTGGAGTTGGTCACAGTATTCAGAGGCCAGTCCATGATTTGGACAGAACTGGTACCCCTTTGACCTGGCTCTCTCTCTCCTTTGTGGTGTTACTCCATATTTTTTTCTGTAGTTCTCCACAGGTTTCTGAATTTAAGTGCCATGGGGAACCCAGTATAATCTTCCCTCATAATACAAGCGATAAGAAACTTGGACAGTCTCTTGTAATTCTCTTTCAGAAAACAGACTTTAAACTAAATAAACAAAAAAAGAGACTTACTCATCCTTGAATTTTTTTTTTTTTTTTTTTGTCTTTTTGAGACAGGGTCTCACTATGCAGTTCAGGCTGGCCTTAAGCTCACTTTGTAGCTCAGGCTGGTCTCGAACTCACAACAATCCTCCTGCCTCAGCCTCCCTAGTGCTGAGATTACAGGCCTGCACCACCACGCCTGGCTTCATCCTTGAATTTTGATACAGAAGTTGGGAATGCCCTGAAATGAATTCCCCAGAAATACTCAAGTATGACTGTATAATCCTGCAAACCACATGTGACTTTCAGTCAGTTTCATTATAGAAAGTATATTTTGGGCATGCTAGAAAAAAAATCAGTTTAGGGTGTAATATTCTCATCTTGTATAAAAATGAGAAGCCTCATCCTAATATTTTTAAGTGGAATATATAAAGTCACAAATTGGTATGCTGGGCCTGTAGCTCAGTGGTGCCATGCCTGTCTGGCAAGTGCAAGGAACTGAGTTCAATTCCTGGTACCAAAGAAAAAAAAATTGTCCCTTGCATGCTATGAGTGTATCATACCTTTTACCTTACTGCTTCTGTTGCTGTGCCCTGTAAAGTGGGAAGGGACAGAGAGAGGAAAGAAAGCAGGCAGGTAGATGCAATAACAAAATACAGAGCTAGACATGGCAGCATATGCCTATAATCCCAGTACTCAGGAGGCAGAGGCAGAAGGATTCTGTTAGCAGTCAAGATTCTGTTAACAGATGTAATACAAGATGTGCAAATAATAGGACATCACAAGATTGGCTTACCTGGATCAGCCACAGAGTCAGCTGAGGAAGCTTGCGGAGGGCACCTGCACCCTGGAGACGGAAGGACTCAGTCCAAGATGTGGATTTCACTGCTGCATTCCATGCAAGTCCGTCTCAGGAGGCTGGTGGGTCTGTGGCAGAAGGCTGATGAGTCTGCACCCAAAGGATGGAGAATCCAAGGTGGATCCCGAAGGATCTGTGTGGGAAGCCAGGAGACAGCATCCAAGCTGCTCCAACCTGAAGGCAAAGACAAGCTCCTCTGAAGAAATAGGTGCTCCATCTTTCCTCAGTTCCCTTTGTATCCTTTAGGTGAAGAGCCACCTGAGGGCAGCTTACTACACCTGGGATGTGGAATGGCTGAGCTGATTTACTCTTTTTTTTGGTACCTGAGATCAAACCCAGGCCACTGAGCTATCTCCCTGGCTCTGCTGAGCCAATTTAATTAAGCTTCTAAACTTCTCAAGTTGACACAGTCAGTCAACCACTACAGATCCCTGCAAGATTGAGATCAGCGTGAATACATAGTTCAAGTCCAACATGAACCATGTAGTGAGATCCTATCTCAAAGAAAAAGAAAATACAGATGTGCCTCAAAAATCTTGTGGTTTTTGTCTTAAAAATGGTGTTTACCCAGGGATGGTAGTGAATACCTATAATTAGCAAGAGGAAGACTGGGGCAAGAAGATCATTTTGAGTTGAAGACCAGCCTGATCTGCAAACTGAGCTCAAGGCCAACCTGGGATCCTGTCTCAAAAATACAAAAACACCCCTCACCCATGGCTGTGAAATCAGGTTTCACTAAATTGCCTCGGCAATTCTACTGCCTTAGTTTACCAGAGTGCTAAGATTAGAGGGTGCATGGTGTACCTAGCTTGTTGGTCTGATTTTGCTATATATACACAAAATTATTCAGACAAATGACATTCAGTGATAGATATTTGCATGTTGTTACGTGAAGAAATGTAAAGAACAAGTAATAAGAAAATATGCATTGCCATTGTTTTTGTTTTTTTTTTTTTAAATTCATTTATTTATTACAGTATTTCGCTACACATCACGGATTCTTTTTTTGCAGGGGTTGGGGGGTCAGCTCAGCCCGCCCTGGGGGGAGGGGCTGGCATGGCATGTGGTGCTGGTGCTCGAACCGCGGTCCCTGAGAGGCGCTTTAGACCGCTGAGCTATCTTACCAGCCCACCATTGCCTTTGAAAAACAACTGCAAAACCTCATAAGCCTTTCATCCTGTTTTATTTTATTTTGATATTACAGGGAAAAGAACACATAATTTATCACATGCCAAAATGATTTCTTGGGGACTAAGAAAAGCACCTGAAGTCATCACAGGTCACCACCAGTCCTTGCTGGTTTTGTTGCTCTTTCCTAGGCCTCACATTAGCAGCAGAATACTTTGGAAACCACAAACGAGCTTTCTGTTCTCTTTCTTTTTCTTATGCTTTGGGTTTTTTTTATTTTTCTCTTCATGCTTCCAGGCAAGGACTCTAACCACTGAACTACATCCTAGCACCAAGTCTGAATTTTTTTTTTTAGTACAAAGTAATAAATAAATGGCTCCCTTTTCTTTCCCTACCTTTTCGATATTACCTCCCCTTCGAAAAAGCCTATTTTCTCCTGCAGATATACCAACTGCTATAAAAAAAAAGATGTACATCGATATCCTCTTACATGTGAATATACATATATGTATATTTGACATTTTTGTAGAAATGAAAACATTTATTCTGCAACTTTTTTGTCTTTTTTAAATTAAAAATCGTTGATGTCTTGTTAGATCACCTTAGCACAATTTGTTTCCCTAATTGTTACAGGCTACTAAAATAATATACCATAATTTCTTTAATCATTCACTGATGTTTCTTTTTTTTTTTTTTTTTTTGTCTTTTTGAGACAGGGTCTCACTATGCAGTTCAGGCTGGCCTTAAGCTCACTTTGTAGCTCAAGCTGGTCTTGAACTCACAACAATCCTCCTGCCTCAGCCTCCCAAGTGCTGGGATTACAGGCATGCGCCACCACGCCCGGCTTCACTGATGTTTCTACTTCAGATAATGTCATGAAATACAGGGTATGTGTGTGATGTGTGTGTGTGTGTGTGTGTTTATTTATTTGGTTCAGAGATTACAGCTGTGCGCTACCATGCCAGGTTTAAGTGATCTGGTTTAGGGAACCCCAGTCCCTGTGCTTGCATAAGCAGGCCCTTAGTCTGCTGAACTGTCTTGCTGGCCCTTAATTCACTATCTTTAAAAGCTAAATTTGACTTTATGAAATTCAGTTTTTTAATTTTTTAGGGTTTTTTTGTTTTTTGTTTTTTGGAGGGTATCAGGGATTGAACACAGGACATTGCGCTTGCCAGCCTGGCACTTAAGCTATCTCCCCAGCACCTTAAATTTTATTGAATACTGTGAGATCATTTTATTAGAAAGTTTCTGAAATCCTGCAGATATTCCTATGCTAAAAATAGACCAGTTCATTTTTTTACACCCTCTGTAGGACCATTCTTCCTTCCTTCCTTTGACCTTTCCTCTTCTCTCTGTTCACAAATCTACAAGTAATCAGACCGTCTTTTTCCACATGCTGTCCCTGACAGGTGCCCAGGCTCACCGTACTTCTAGCACCCTATGTCAGGTGGGGCAGGAAGAGCTATAGCTGGCCATGGTGATGGCTTCTGCCAGTAACTCTGGAAGGCTGCAGCAGGAGGGTTGAAGTTTGAGCACAGCCTGAGCAACTTAACTGTCTAAAAATTAAAAAGCTAAAAACAGACCTGGGATATAACTCAGTGTAAGGGCCAATGGGGTCAATCCTCAGTCTTAAATACACACCCATTTACTTATTCTGACTTACTGCATAGCGATATTGATAACATTCCCAGGTGTTTATCCTATAAATGTCATGATATTTTCTACTTAATATTTGTGTCTTTCAAAGACTCATTATGGTGGGGCTAGGGGATAGCTCAGTAGAATAAGCACTTCTCTGGCAAGTGCTGGGTCCTGAGTTCAATCCTCAGTCCTGCCAAAAAAAACCCCAACACCTTGTTGAGGGGGGGGGGGAATCTAGCTAAAGCTTCAGCAGCTCCCCACCCTATCTTATTCTGGCTTTCTGAAAATGATTATCTACAGAATCAAGTACAGAGAACAAATAGAGGTCCATGATTAGAGAATCCTAACAGATGTGCGCATAGACAGACTGCTTGAGGGTTGGTGGAAGGGATTTAGGTACTGAGGGTTTTCACAGTGACTGTACTCAGCCAGAAGAAGGCTGGAAGAAGTGAACTCCCTAGTGAGCAGAGGGGCTCTGTGATTGGTGGTCCTCTCATGTAATGACCAAATTCAAGTGAAAACCTAAACTCATTGGGATCTTGGCATTTAGAGCTTATTCGGTATATTCTAAGAGTTGGGTTAGAGTTTTCGAGGTGTGTGCTCCGTCTCCCAAGTCTGCGTACATTTGACCACCAGCCTTATATTTCATGTCTGCTTGCCGGCCTTCTGTGGAACCCCTTCCTCATTCAGAGTGCTTGGAGTGCACAGGATGTCACTCCCTTCTTGCTCCTCCTCAGTGGGATATTTATAAAAAATGGCTCATTTTCTCAAGGACAAACACAAGAATTTTTGGTTACAATATTCTTCATAAAGATACTGCATACTGAAGGACAAGAAAAATAAGCAGCAGCTCAAAAATGAGAGAATATTTGGGGGAGTACAGTGCATAATCAGCATTTTAAAAGAAGGACAATGTACTATTAAGGACCTTCAGAATGGTATCAAATCTTTTTTTTTTTTTTTGCTTGTTTGTTTTACGTTTTTACAGAACCAGGGATCGAACTCAGAGCCTGCGCTTGCCAAGGGAGCGCTTATTCTACTGAGCTATCTCCCCAGCCCAAGTTAGTTGAAAGGAAGGAGAAAAATCATAATAGAAGACATATTATAGCAGCTGTGTTAAGAAGTTTTGACTTTATATTTCCAGTTTTTTATATCAAATAGTATTTCTATTCAAATGCTGTATAACACCCAAAACAAAGCTATTTTTCTTTTTCTTTTTTTTAAGACAAGTCCCTCACTAGCCTTAAATTCAGCTGTGTGGGACCGGTGAGGTAGTTCAGCAGGCTAAAGCACCTGCTTAGGCAAGCGCAGGGACCAACGTTCAATCCCCGGCAGCACCCCTACCCTCACCACGGGGGAAGCTGAAAGCAGGAGGATCACCTCAAATCTGAGCAGTGTAGTAATACCCTGCAACAACCAAAATCATTAAAATAATAATAATAATAAATAAATGTTGAACTGTGTAACCTAGGTTGTCCTTGAACTTGCAGTGATTCTTCTCCTTCAGCCTCAGTGCTGGGATTATAGGTATGTGCCACCATGCCCAGCTGACATAGCTCTTAATTAAGCCACCAATAAATATAGTTGTCCTTCAGTTTCTCTGTTGTAGCTAACAAACCACCCCAGTGCTTCCGCCAGAGTTTTGTTCCCTAGCTCTCTCACCCAGGCCATTGTCAAGTTCTGTCAGATCTACCCTGGTCTCTACAGGTCCTGTGCCACTCTTGTCAGATGACAATGACAGTAGCCTCTTCACTAGTGAGCTTGATGTTACTCTCATCTCTTATTCTCCAGGGGCAGTTGTAGTGCTCTTGTCTTCACAGTAATTTCACTACTGGTTTGGCCTTACCCTGACTCAAAATCCAGTTCAAACATGTTAGGTGGTCCTCAAACCCTAGCATGATCTTGCCCTGTATAACTCTGCATTTTGTTCAGTGTCTTTATCTGTCAATGGAAAGGGTGGCAGCATGTCTCCATAACATCATAGTATGAGATCACTGGGTTGGTACAGGTACAGCACTTACCATATTGCCAGGCATACAGGTGGGCTCAGTGAAAGCTTCCACGTGGCCACGTGGCTGCTGCATTCCAGCTTTACTGCTGCCGCGACCTTCCATACTATTCTTTCTGCATACGGCGTTCTCTTCCTCAGATCTTGGTAGTCCTGTTTGCTTTGATTATTTACAGGCTACAGTCCAGTGTCTCCTAGTGCAGATTTTCCCTGACTGCTCTTTATTATATTGTTTTTGGTACTTATTACCCTTCAAATATTTCACTTTCTGTCTGCCTTAAGCTTCTCACAATGAGCTGATTAGCTGCAGGGACCTCAGACACCATTAGAAGTGCTTTTAGATGAATATGTGAAACTCACCAACCTCTGAATCTAAGTAGGTTTCTTTTCCATTTTTATCTGGTGGATCTGGTCCTCCTTAGAGAAAGCACACTCTAACCATTACTGTAAATTGCCTATGGACACCTACTTTCTCTTCATTATTCACTGTAATTGTTCCCAGGCTTTTATTCAGGGACTTTCCTGCCCCTTGCTGGTGTCTTACTTAGACTTCAGGATATCAGTTCTGTTTACTCACCATGTTGCCCCTCACTTAGTCTTTCCAGTTAATTTATCAACTTTAAACAGACCCTTGAACCTGATGTAGTGGTACAACTATAATCCCAGCACATTGAGAGGATATAGCTTGAAAACTGTGAGTTAGAGCCCAGCTTAGGCAGTTGACCAAGGGCAGGAAGTAAGTAGCTCAGTATGAAGGTCTCAGGTTCACGCTGCAAAACTAAAAACATTCAGTCCTTTCCTTACATGGCCTCTCTAGTCTGAGCAAATCAAAATGTATCAGAAACCTATTAGTGTAGGGATGTGAGTCAGTGGTAAAGCACTTTCCTAGGATACTCAAGGCCCTGGGTTCAACCCCAGCACTGCCAAAAGCAAACAGAGGAGGAAGTAATTTATCAGAAAATAAATGTTTGAAGCCGGGCCTGGTGGCGCAGGCCTGTAATCCCAGCACTTGGGAGGCTGAGGTAGGAGGATTGTTGTGAGTTCAAGACCTGCTTGAGCTACAAGGTGAGCTTAAGGCCAGCCGGAACTACATAGTGAGACCCTGTCTCAAAAAGACAAAAAAAAAAAAGAGGAAGAGGAAGAAGAAAAAAGTGTAAGTGTGGAGTGGGGGAACTAGCTCAGTGGTACAACACCTTCCTGGCAAGCGTGAGATCACTAGTTCAATTCCCTCTACCAAAAAAAAAAAAGTATAAGGGTAGTTTCTTATAAACATCTCAGTTTCTAGTTCCAGGTTTTTTTGACACCCTGCAACTGTATCAAAATCACTTTCTGCTTCAACATTGAAAATAGTTACAATAGTGTGGTACTGGCATATGTCAAATGCTACAAAGGAATAGAACAGAGAGCCCAGAAAAAAAATCTTCACATACGTGATTAGTTTTTATTTTCATTCCTGAGAATTGAACCCAGTGCTTTCACATTGAGCCACATCCCCCCCCTTTTTAATTTCAAGATACAGTCTCCATAAGTTCCTAAGTCACCCAGGCTGCACTTAAACTTGCCATCCTGCAGGAGGATGTAGTTAATGAATGATGTTATCCTTGGTTTAGTTGGTTGGTTGGTTGGGTAGAGACAGGGTCCCTGGTCCAGCTCAGGCCGGCTCTGAATGTGGACAGTCCCTCTACCTTAGCCTCCCCAGCGTCTGGAGTACAAGAATGCTGCTCTACACCCGGCGATATGGTTACTGAGGGGAGGACACAATGGTGTTGAGAAAACCAGTGCCCACATGCAAACATGAAGTTGAGCTGGGGACACAGTGCGTCCGCCGAGTGCTTGGCTGGCTCAAGGCTCTGGGCTGTCTGCTGTGCCTCCCTACCAATAAAAGGAAGTTGCATTTGTACCTTATACCATTGACAAAAATTGAAAAACCTAAAATTAGAGAAATTCTTGAAAATAAATGGGAAGTTTCATGTCATTGAATTTGTAGATACAATGCCAAAAGCTCAGAAAGTGAAAGATAAGTAACATTGGCTACAGCATAATTAGTAAAAATTTTTGTGCATTAGAGGACCCAGCAGTAAAAAGACAGCTGTCTGGATGGGAAAAAATATTTGCCAGTCATATGTATGATAAATTCATCTGGAATATGTAAAGAACTTTACAGTACAACAACAGAAGAGCCGAACTTCACAGTGGTTAAATGGCTTAATAATTAGTTCTTCAAAGAAGATATGTAAATGGCCAAGAAGTACATGAAAGGCTTCTCTGTGACTGATCATTGGGGACATGCAAATCGGTATACACTGAGATACCAGTTCACATTTCACAGGCATTAGTAAGACTTTTAAAAATGAAAATAGCAGAAAATAATGGTGACAAAGATGTGGAGAAGTTAGAACATTTGTGTGGTGATTATAGGTATTTAAAATAATGTAACTGCTACAGAAAATATCCACAGATCCTCAGAAAAACTAAAAAAGCAATTCTGCTTTTTCATGTACACCCAGAAGCATTGAAAGCGGTGATCCTAGCAGGAATTGGGGCGCTTGTGTTCATAAGAGCAGAGTCGACCGTAACTAAAAGGTGAAAGCCAGCCAGTGTCCTTCAGTGGATGTGTGTGTCCTATATGTGCCGTGAAAAAGGAATTCCATATGCTAACAGCCTAGGAGGACATTGAGACATTTTGCTAAATGAAATTATAAAAGACAAATGATAAATGCTCAGCTCCTAGAGTGATTGGCCCACAGAGACAGAGTAGGAAGGTGGCCACCTAGGGCCTGGGACATGGATGTGAAGAGGTGGTTAGTGCTTAATTTTAGAGTTTTGGTTTTGGAAGATGAATTTTGTTGATGGGTGGTGGTGATCATTGTGTAACTGTGTGAACCAGTACTTAATGCCCCTGAGCTATAAACTAGAAATGGTAAAAATGGAAGCTGTATTATGTCTCTCTACAGTAGCCCATTCTACGCTGTAAGGTGTATTTTTTTTCTCCTTTTTTCTTATTTACTTGTCCCAAACTTGCACTCCAGAACTATTTTTTGCTAGTAATAATAAAGGTGAAACTCTGTCACTGTTTTAACAAAGTATAGGAGAAAAAATAGGAAGGGAGTCAAGACTGGGGGGCTATTGCCCAGAGGGAGTGAAATATAAAATGAATTAAGATGTGTATTATAAACATTCTAATAATTTTTTTAATTCTTAAAAGCAAAGTATTTTATCATACAATAAAATTTGTCTCTCTTCTCTTTAGGATATTTTCCTTCCTCGATGTTGTTACCTTGTGTCGCTGTGCTCAGGTTTCCAGGGTAAGAATGGTTGGCATAATTACAGGGCAGGGACGGGAAACCTTTTAGAATTTTCAGTGAGACAAACATCTCCTGGCGCACTCATGGTGGGCGCCTCCCGGCTGTTGTGGGGGGACCCCCTCCACACACACTGAGGACCACGGCTTCTCCATTAACCTAACCAGGTTTTAGGTATTTCTTGTATATTGTTATGTTTCAGTCAGTTACTTCAGCCATGTCATACAGATCTTGTGTAATTCTATGTTGTGATTCTAAATACATGTACTCTTCACTAAAATTTTGTAATTTTTATTTGCATAATACGAGCAGAAAATATTTTCTGTGAAAAACATTGAATGTGTAATTTTTTTTTTGTTTGTTTTTTGTTTTTTGTTTTTTTGAGACAGGGTCTCACTATGCAGTTCAGGCTGGCCTTAAGCTCACTTTGTAGCTCAGGCTGGTCTCAAACAATAATCCTCCTGCCTCAGCCTCCCGAGTGCTGGGATTACAGGCCTGCGCCACCACGCCTGGCTTGAACATGTAAATTAAAAAGCTAGACTTAACCTGGATCAGTTATACACAACTATAATACCAGCTCCTTAGGAAGCTGAAGTAGGAGAATTACAAGTTTGTTTGTTTTTATATTTTTTGTTTTTAGTAGAGCATCTCAAAACATAGATGGACTGGTAGTGATTCTCCTGTTTTCAGCATCCCAAGCAATGGGATTACAGGTGTGCACTACCACACCCAGTCTCAATGCTGTCTCAGCACACTCTGGGGATGGGGCCAGCATGGCAAAGTCTTTGCCTTGCATTCTCAATACCCTCAGTTCAGTCGCTAGCAGATGCAAATAAAAGTTGCAGAAGAAACCAGATTCCTTATTGCATTGTCAGGACAAAATACCCAACCCCTAAAAGGAGGAAAGGGCTTATCTTGGCTCGCAGTGTGTAGCCTCTGAGGGAGGGAATCTTGGCTCAGGGACCTGGCAGGGGAGAGATAGCCCAAGGCCAATCAGGCAGGGAGTAGCAGCAGGGAGCCTGCCTTTCCTTCCCTTTTGTTTCCTCCAGGCCATTTCCATGGTATCACCCACTCCAAGGTGGGGCTTCAGTCTCAATATATCTGTTCAGCCACACCCAGAGCTGTGCTACCCAGTCAGTGGACTCATGGGTGCCAGGCAGCCTGTCCTGGCACTGCACACCCCAGACCCCGCGGGCTCCAAAGTCCTCCCCTCTAGGCACAGCCAGAGCACATTCCTGGTTTGGTTTGGTTTTGTACCAGGAATCAAATGCAGTACCTTTCGTTTGCCATGCAGACATTTGTGCCATGGAAGTACATTCCTGGCCCCACATTCCTAACTTAGCCTCTGTGTTCTTGTTCTACTTGGCTAACCAGCTTGTCTATTGACAGTGCTGTGACAAAATGGCCATGTATCATGATTCCCTAGGCTGTCACTAAAATAAAGGGTAATATCCATTATGGGGAAATTACCTTATGAGTCATTTCTAATCTTTCATAATAAAAGTATAACTAATTTAGTGTATGTACCTACAGTTGCCATCTTTTTATAAATCAGACATCAACTTTTAGTTCATTCATTTAACAAAATAGTTACCAAAAACTCACTTCTGGGATGATATTTTTTTCCCATTCTACTGGGATGCTCACTTTTTTTCCACGTGGTACTAGAGGTTAGGGGCCTTTACATTGAGCTGTACGTCCTGCCCTTTTCCTAAACTTTTCATTTGAAAAGAGTGTCTTACTAAATTGCTGGACTAGGCTGGAACTCACAATCCTCCCGCCTCAGCCTGTCAGAGAGCTGGGCTTATGGGAATGTGCCACCATGACAACTCGAAAATTAAAGTCAGTATGACAGGAACTTTCTCCATGAAGATTTGTTTTATGCTCACTTGTGCACTTGTGTTTGTGGTGGTGGTTATGGTAGGGATTTGAAGGGACACTTAGGTCTAGTGACACAGATGAACAGTGGTTACATCCGTACTTCATGTACTGTGTTACATCATCAGTATGCATGGGGCAGCCATTTTGAAAACAACCAGTGATGTTTTAGTGGCTTTTCCTCCCGTGCTGGGGTTTGAACCCAGAGCTTCACACATGCTAGATAGACAACACTCCACCACTGAGCTACATCCTGAGCCCTTCCTATTTGTGCTGTGTTGCTGAGGCTACACTCTTTAGTCTTCCTTCCTCAGCCTCCTGAGTAGCTGGGATTACAAGCCCCTTCCTCAAAAAAAGCCCTGGGGCTGCAGTTTAGTGCAAAGGCCCTAGGTTCTATCCCCACAGGTGGGCAAGTGCAGTCAATCTGGTTCTAGCTGTCAGGCTTATCACAATCTGCCCTTCCCCAGTTAAAAATCTAGCTCTAGGTATTTCTGCCCACTCATTGATAGAGAATAAAAAGCACAGAAGGCGGCTCGACTGGGATTAGTTAGCAGTAGGTGCTAAGGGATTTTTCAGTGTGCTTTCTGTCATTGTTTGGTTGACTGGTAAACGCGAATATTTTTCTTCATTTCAACTTTGCTCTTTCTGCCTCTTTTTCTTCTAAAATAGGCCTGGAATGTTCTTGCTCTGGATGGCAGCAACTGGCAGCGAATTGACCTATTTGATTTCCAGAGGGATATTGAGGTATAATTATGTGATGTGTGGCCCCATTTCTCCTGTTAGTAATTACAGCATGGAACAGATTAACACCAACTATAAATCTTATTTTCTCCAGAGAGAAAACTATTATCTTCAATTTATCTGAAATTCATGGGAGTTTTCAAGAGTTTTAGTTTTTGAGGATGTGTGATTATTTCATTGAAAAAATACTGAATTATTTAGAATACTTCTAGTCCTAAAATAGGACCTCAGTGTTTTATTTTTGTAAGACTATACTATGAATATATTTTTCTGGGGTGTTTTTGAGTTTTTTGTCTCTTTGAGACAGGGTTTTGCTGTGTGGTTGAGGTTGGCTTTGAACTCGCCTTATAGCCCATTCTGGCCGTAAACACACAGCCATACTTCTGCCTCATGCTCCTGAGTGCTGGGATCTCGGGCCATGTGCACTACACTGGCCTAGCATTTGTTCATTTTAAGGGAGTCATTTTATATTTGTTCATTGAAGAACAATAGAGTTGTTGGGATCCTATCTGCATGTGTTCTTGACATGTGTGTGTCATCTCTTGGAGAAGCAAGGTATGGTTTTAGTAAAATGAAGAATACCCAAATTGTTTATTAAATTGTTCTGTTTTGGATTTTTTAAAAATATTTCTTTGTTTTCCTATTTCACCAATAAAAAACAACATTCACGATTCAAGTTAGGCATTGAATTGCTTAGGAAATGTTTTCTAGTAATGCTACCCACATGCATAACTCTGTAAAAGGCTGATGTGCCAGAGTGCGACTTGGTGCACACGGACAGTGGCGTTCGCTCCTCTCAGCCGTGAGTTCTGTCTCTGCACCGAAATAAAGTTATAGGTAGGATAAATGTAGCAAATCTAATCAGTGGGGGCCGGGGAGATGCCTCAGTAGGGTAAGTGTTTCCCTGGCAAGCACAAGGGCCTCAGTTCAATCCCCAGTTCCACCCAAAGAAAAAAGAAAGCTCAGTAGACTGTATGATTTTTAGAGCATTATGTTCCTTTTCTTTTTAATTTTAAAGAGGAAAAGTAAATAGAAACAGTAACAAGTGACAGTACAAATGGTACAGAATTTCAAAACAAGAATAAAAGTTTTAGC
>PVKA01045871.1:0-15263 GCA_004027165.1 Ctenomys sociabilis | reverse complement strand
ATAGATAGATAGATAGATAGATAGATAGATAGATAGATAGAGATATGGATAGATAGAAATATAGATATAGATCTACAGGGTCTCACTACACAGATAAGACTTGTAGTGATGCTTCCTCTTTTTCAGCCTCCCAAGTGCTGGGATTACAGGTGCACACCACCACCACACCCAGTCTTATTTGCCATCTCAGCGTGCCCTGGGGCCAGGCTGGCATGGCAGGCTGAGGATTGAATCCCTGGCCCCTGTGTGTGCCTAAGCAGGTGCTCTAATCCGCCGAGCTACCTGGCTGGCCCCTTCCTATATGTGCCGTTCTCCATCGAGGGAGCCCTTCTAGCATGCAGAATGGGCGCCTGATATCTCTGCATTCATTAGTTCAGTGTGAACTGGGATTGGTTGTCCCTGGATCTGTACATCTTATGTACTTCCATGTTTGCCATGTGCTAAATTGGAACCACAGTGGGACTACAGGTGCTACTTTCCTTGTTTACCTCTTTTAATTTATTACTTGATAAGCATATAAAAATAAGTATATGAAACATTAGTGGTAGACATTTGTAAATGCTAGAAATCCAAAGGTCTTACCCTGAAGGAACTCACAGACTATTATTACTATAACTATCATTGCCACCACCTCTACCATTATTATCATTAATCTTTTTATTATTATTTTTATTTTTGTCTTTTTGATACAGGGTCTCACTGTGCAGTTCAGGCTGGCCTTAGGCTCACTTTGTAGCTCAGGCTGGTCTTGAACTCCCAACAATCCTCCTGCCTCAGCCTCCCGAGTTCTGGGATTATAGGCATGCGCCACCATGCCCGGCATATCATTATTATTATTATTGTGCGTGATAAGTACCACAATGGGGCCACATAAATTAAGGATAAAATAATTATCCTTAATTCTATTCAAAGGATAATTTAGAGAAATACACCACTACATATTTCAGGGGTACAAAACCCATGATTGCTTTTTTGAGACAGGGTCTCACTCTATAGTCCAGGCTGTCCTTGAACTCATGGCAATCCTTCTGCCTCTGCCTCTCAAATACTAGAATTACAGGCATGCACCACCATGCCCATTTTAGGGATATAATACATAGGTAGCAAATCTTTGCTGAGTTTAGGACTTTTTGTTTGTTACTAGGTATTGACTAAAAAAGTATTTGAATCCTTCTTTCTTTCTTTTTTGGTGGAACTTGGGATTGAACCCAGGCCCTTCTGCTTGCCAGGCAAGTGCTTATACTATTGAGCCATCTCTCTGGCCCTAGACTGAATCTTTCCTTTTTTTTTTTTTTTTTTTTTTGCGGTACCAGGGATTGAACTCATGACCTTGCACTTGCCAGGCAAGTGCTTATTCTACTGAGCTATCTCCCTGGCCCCTGAATCTTTCTTGAATACTGGGAGTTTTACATGATGAAAAACTACGTGTAGTTTCTGCCTCATTGGATATGGACAGACATTAAAAGATACAGGATTTGTTATTTGTTTGCATTTTGTTTTCCAGCCTTATTTTAGACAGGGTCTTGATTTGCAGTCTAGGCTGTCCTTAATTAAGCTTACATTGCAGCCCAGGATGGTCTCGAACTTGCAGTGAGCCTCCTGCCTCAGCCTCCCAAGTGCTGGGATTACAAGTGTGCACCACCACAGCCAGCTTTTTTTTTGCAGAACCAGAGATTGAACTTGGACCCTTGTGCTTGCCAGGGAAGCTCTTATTCCACTGAGCCATCTCCGTGGCCCCCACATAGCCAGCTTTTATTTGCTTTTGTTGTCATTTTTTTCTAGTTCTGGATCTCACACATGCTAAGCAAGCACTCCACTCTTGGGTTACATACCCAGTCTCAAATTAGAACTTTTAAATGTTAAGAGGAAAACAAAGCTTACTGAAAGACAACAGAGATGGGGCCGGGGAGATGGCTCAGTGGAATAAGTGCTTCCCTGAAAGACAACAGAGATCTTGGATATAGAAAAATCATTTGGCATAATATTTCTGAGTTTTGTGGTTTGCGGTACTGGGGATGAAACCTAGGGCCTTTGCACTGAGTTACATCAACAGCTCTTTTTATTTTCATTTTTAGACAGGTGCTCACTAGGTTGCTAAGTTTCCGAGGCTGAAGTTGAATGTGCAATTCCTCTTTCTAAGCATCCTGGAGTGCTGGGGTTATATGCAAGCACAGGCAATATGGCATATTATACTCTATATGACATTGTTGCCCCAAAATTTAACAGTTTAAGACAATAAACATTTATTAGCTCACATAGCTTTCATGGACCAGGGATATTTAAGTATTGCATCTCAGATTCCTCACAAGCCAACATTCAAACTTTGGCCGAGTAGCAGCACCTAAGCGCCTAAGGGAGAAGATGCAGCTCCAGGACGACCTATTCCCAGTGCCGGAGCAGGAAACCTCATTTGTTTGCCTTAAGGACCTTGTAATCTTTTTTTTTTTTGGCAAAACCAGGGATTGAACTTAGGCCCTTGCACTTGCCAGGGAACCGCTTATTCTACTGAGCCATCCTCCGGGCCCATCTTAAGGACCTTGGCACAGGTAGTTTTGCCATAGGTTTTATTTATTTATGATTATTAATTAATTAATTAATTTATTATTATTATTATTTTTAACGGAACCAGGGATTGAACTCAGGACCTTGCACTTGTTAGGGAAGTGCTTATTCTTCTCAGCCAACTCCCCAGCCCTTCCATAGGTTTTTATTTTTTTATTTTTTTATTTTTTATTTTTTTTTATTTTTTATTTTTTATTTATTTTTTTTTTTTGTCTTTTTGAGACAGGGTCTCACTATGCAGTTCAGGCTGGCCTTAAGCTCACTTTGTAGCTCAGGCTGGTCTCGAACTCACAGCAATCCTTCTGCCTCAGCCTCCCGAGTGCTGGGATTACAGGCATGCGCCACCACGCCCGGCTTCCATAGGTTTTTAAGATAACACCTCATTCCCGCAGAGACAGTGTGGTCTAAGAGCAGCAAAGTAAAAACTTCAGTATCTTTAATTACCTACCTCCTGTGGCATACACCTTTGTTTTCATAATACAGTGGTCACTCATTTATTTTTTTTGTTTTTTATTTTTTTTTGGTCACTCATTTATCTCCGAGGTTATTTCCAGATGCCGCTGCGATAGTGAAAAGAGGCAAAGTAGCAACGTTATATTTTAGTATTTATATATATTTTAAAGCTCTATAAGCCCTTCCCACACTTTTTTTTTTTTTTTGTATTTAGTACAGGGTCTCACTATGTAGATCGGACTTGTAGTGATTCTCCTGCTTACAGCCTCCCAAGCGCTGGGATTGCAGGCACATACACCACGGCCACTCTAAATCAAGCTGGGCGTGGTGGCGCATGCCTGTAATCCCAGCACTCAGGAGGCTGAGGCAGGAGGATTGTTGTGAGTTCGAGACCAGCCTGAGTTACAAAGTGAGCTTAAGGCATAGTGAGACCCTGTCTCAAAAGACCAAAAAAAAAAAAAAAAAAATCAACGTCTCAGCGGGGGCAGCACAGCATGCAGGGGATCAACCCCTAGCCACTGTGCTCTGCTTAGCAAGCGCTTTAGTCTGCTGAGATATCTGGCTGGCCCTTAAACAGAATTTATTTATTTATTGGCTGCCTCAGCCAACCCAGGGGGCAGAGCTGACATGGTATGTGGTGCCAGAGATTGAACTGCAGTCCCTACTCACTTTCCTAAGTTTGCCTAAGCAGGCACTCCTACAGTTTCAGTTATCTTTCTTTGGCTATGGCTGAGCTTTGGAGATGACTCTGAGAAAGTGTCAGGTCTGAAGGAAAGAGCCCCTCTCAAATCTCAAGCCTGTTTACCACAGCAAGATGAGCTAATCATCTCTTGCACGAGTCGTAGGGCACGGAAGGCCAAAGGACAGACCGCACTAAAAATTTGAAAGTCTGAGACAAAGTGAAAGAAGTCACGGCAAATGATTAAACAAAAGCACAATAGAATGGAGTTGGGTAGAAAGTCATGGAATAGTACAACTAGCCAGGGAGAAGCAGTTTGGGCAATAGATGGAAAAAGTATATATAGTTAGTTACGGCATGAAACTAAGGACACAAATCTAGAAAATGAAAGAAATATGATCAGAGTTGGTGTTTAATATAATAAAAGGAAACTTTTTCTTTCCTTTCCCTTCTTCCTCTCCTCCTATACCTTTTCTCCCTTCTTCTCCCTGCCCTTCTTTCTCCTCCTTCTCTTTCCCATACTGGAACTGAACATAGGACCTCTACTCTGAGCTACAACCTCAGCACTTTCTTTTTCTTTTCTTTTTTCTTTTTTTTTTAAATGTATTTAGTACAGGACCTACAGGGTCTTACTACATAGATCAGACTCGTAGTGATCCTCCTGTTTTTACCCTCCCTAGTGCTGGGATTACAAGTATGCACCACCACACCCAGTCTCAATCGCTGTATTTATTATTATTATTATTATTTTGTATTTTAGGGAAGGGTCTACAAGGTGTTCAGGGGCTCACTATTAGATTGGACTCATAGTGATCCACCTGTTACCAGCCTCCCAAGAGCTAGGATTACAGGCAAATGCCACCACGCTGTCTCAATTGCCATCTCAGCAGAACCCAGGGGCAGGGTCGGCACATCAGGCCTGGGTATCGAACCCCCTCCCCTTCCCACCCCTGAACCTGCTTGCAGGCACTTTAATCCACTGAGCTATTTGTCTGGCCACTAGATGCTCAAATTTTTTTTTTTTTTTTTGTCTTTTTGAGACAGGGTCTCACTATGCAGTTCAGGCTGGCCTTAAGCTCACTTTGTAGCTCAGGCTGGTCTCGTACTCACTGGGATTACAGGCATGCGCCACCACGCCCAGCTCCCACTCAAGTCTAAATGGTAGCTGTTACATATTAAAAACTGAAAGCTAGGTATGGTGGTGTATGCAAGTAATCCCAAAACTCAGGAGGCTGAGGCAGAAGGATAGTTTCAAGGGCTGGGGAGATAGCTCAGTAGAATAAGTGCTTGCCTGGCAAGTGCAAGGGCCCGAGTTCAATCCCTGATTCTGAAAAAAAAAAAAAAAAAAAAAAAAAGAGTCATAAGAGATGCTGTTTAATAGCTTTCTTTCTTTCTTTTTTTTTTTTTGGCAGAACCAGGGATTGAACTCAGACCCTTGGACTTGCCAGAGGAGCACTTATTCTACTGAGCCATCTCCCCAGCCCCTAATGGCTTGATAATGAAAGAGAAAAAAACACAGAAATAACTTTATTTATTTATTTTGGCAGAACTAGGGATTGAATTCAGGCCCTTGCGCTTTCCAGGGAAGCACTTATTCCACTGAGACATCTCCCCAGCCTCAAGAAATAACTTTATTAGGACATAAAACAGCTCAAAGCCACAGCATCCTCAGATCATTTTGTTAGAGTAGAAGTTTAGCATATATTAACAGTTTCCAAAGATGTATTATTTATTTATTTATTTATTTATTTTGGTGCTAGGGATCAAACTCAGGACCTTGTGCTTGCCAGGCAGGTGCTTATGCTGCTGAGCCATTTCCCTGGCCCCAAAGATGTATTATTTTGTAGTAATTTCTGAATGCAAATCATGACCAAGAACGTAAAAAGAGGTTAAATTGTGTTTGCCATACATTTCAGGACAGGGACCTATGTTTCATTGAAGGTAGATTTTAAAAACTCTTTGTCCTGAAAATGATGCTTCAATCATTTATGAAATGAATTTAGGCTTTTCACATTCTCCAAAGGTATCAGAGAAATGAAGCTTTACCAAGTTTTAATAGCAAAGTCAAGAGTAAATACACACCTGTTTATACTGACAGTTCTTCTAAATATATCTTTAGATGTGGCTGGTTGTTGTGACCCTTACATAAGAGAACAAATGAATTCCTTTGGGAGGGGACTAACAGCAAAATCTCAACAAGCCCCTGTTGGTATACTGCCCAGTCCTAGGAAAGACAAGAGGAGTGAAAAATAGGAATAGGCTGTATGACTTTGTTCTGAATTTCCAGGGATTGATTAAGAAATGATCACAAAAACAAACCCACAATGTAAATTATTCATACTCCTAGATAATACAAAATACATATATTAACAAAAATTATATATAAAATTATTTCTAAGCAATGTGTAATATAAATAATTGAAGAATTCAGTAACATCAGGTAGTCCATTAATGCTATGGTTCTCCTTTGTAATAATATTTCTGTAGCTAGCCGGGTGTGGTGGCGCATGCCTGTAATCCCAGCACTTGGGAGGCTGAGGCAGGAGGATTGTTGTGAGTTCGAGACCAACCTGAGCTACAAAGTGAGTTTACAGCCAGCCTGAACTGCACAGTGAGACCCTGTCTCAAAAAAGACAAAAAAAAAAAAAAAAGAAAACTTTTTCTTTGTTTTGCATTCCAGTATAGCAGGATTTTTTTAAATGTACTTTTACCAACATTCTATGAAGTTTTTATTACTGCCAGCTCAATTTTACACATTAAAATGGCTATATTACTGAATATATAGGTACAATACCATCTTCATCAAAATGCCAATGCATTCTTCACAGTATAGCAGAATGTTTAGGCTGACTTTTATTGATGCTGTTTTTATTTTAGCTTTTTTTTTTTTTTTGTCTTTTTTTTTTTTGAGACAGGGTCTCACTATGCAGTTCAGGCTGGCTGTAAACTCACTTTGTAGCTCAGGTTGGTCTCGAACTCACAATCCTCCTGCCTTAGCCTCCCGAGTGCTGGGATTACAGGCATGCGCCACCACGCCCGGCTTATTTTAGCTTTTTTTTTTTAGACTGGAGATCGAACTCAGGACCTTGTGCTTGCCAGACAGACGCTATGTTGCTAAGTTATTTCCCCAGCCTTGCCTTTTGTTTTTTTGAGCCAGGATCTCACTGTATAGTTCAGGCTGCCTCTGACCTTACCATGTAGCCTAATCTGGCCTCAAGTTTATAGCAATATTCCTGACTCAGCCCCCCAGTGCTGGGATTACAGGAATGCTCCACTATGCCAGTGTTGTTGCTTTTTTTTTTGTTTTGTTTTGTTTTTTTTGTCTTTTTTTTTTTTGAGACAGGGTCTCGCTATGCAGTTCAGGCTGGCTTTAAGCTCACTTTGTAGCTCAGGCTGGTCTCGAACTCACAACAATCCTCCTGCCTCAGCCTCCCGAGTGCTGGGATTACAGGCCTGCGCCACCACGCCCGGCTGGGCTTATATCTTTTTAAGGCTGGTCAGAATGCTTTCCTTTCGGAGCCACTCACTTTCCCTGCCTTATGTCTAATGAATTCCTTTGGATTTTGATTCCTGCGCAGAGCCTAGGATGATGAGGCTGGAGGGTTCTCTTGAGGTGGCTGTGCTGCAGAAAATAGGCAGAATATTTGCTTTTCCAGCCACCTATCCTGTTTCACAGGATTTCATGCACACTTCCCTCCATTTTGTCTGTGACCAAACCATGCTCTTTCCAAGTCTCTTCTACAGAATTTGTGATGGAGCAAAAGACTCCATTCCAGATCCACTCCAGAGTTGCTGTGAGAAACTTCCCTACTCAGACTCTTTGCCATCTCAGTAAAATGGCAGTGTTCAGAAAGCTTTATGCAAGCAAGGGCTAAAAGACCCACCTAGAATATTTGACTTTCCTTCTGATTTCCTTCTCCACACCTAAGCTTCAAAAATTCCCTGCACAATTCTCTCATATGTGTGAAATTCTTATAGGTTGATTTTAAAGGACAAAACAACAAAAACAACCAATGTTGGTTTAATATGGAATGTCAAAGAGAACAGACTTCCTGTTCCTGGGAAATAGCCTTTTACATTAAGATTGGTAACTACCTTTCCCGGTGCTTGTTTATTAATATTGTTAACCTTTAGCCTCTCTAAATCTAAAGACAGCTTAGTGTTACAAGTTGCAAGTACAAAACATGTTGCTAGAAAGTAAAACCAAGGAGTTGTACCCTAAGCATTCACTTCACCACTGAGCTACACCTGTAGGCCAAGTTTTTTACTTTGTTTGTCTATCTCTTTTTGTTGTTGTTTGTTTTGTTTTTTTTTAGGCCATCTCAGCCCGACCTGGGGCTGGTATGGCTTGTGGTACTTGAGCTTTGCCTAAGCTTTACACAGCTGAGCTATCTAGCCAGCCTGTTTGTTTATCAATGTAGTTATTGAACTGGGAATTAAATCTAGAACCTTTGCACTGAATTACATCCCTACTCTCAATTTTGTTTTTGTTTACATTTTGAGAACAGAGTTTTCATAATTGACTAAATTGCCCTGGCAGCCTCCTGAGTAGCTGGGATAAGAGGCATGTGACAGTGCACCCAGTTTTTGGATTGTAATGTGGTTACCAAGTTTTGCAAGTATATAGGTTTCCTTCTTCTTGTACTTGCTAGGCAGGCACTTGTGCCATTGAGCTATATCCCCAGCCCTTACATAGTATTTTTGAATTACTTGGTGAACAAGAATTTTCAGTGAGACTTATGAGAAATGAGAAATACAAAATCCTAGCTTGTCTAATGGTTTTAGAAAACTCCAGTTCCATATATGTTCTCTGATTTTATTTTTGTATTTTGAGACAAGGTTTTACTATGCAGTTAGGCTGGCTTTAAACTTACTTTGTAGCCCAGCCTGGCCTCAAACTAATGACAATATTCCTGCTTCAGCCTCCCAAGTGCTGAGATTACAGGCATTTGCCATCAAGCTCAGCACGTTTTTTTTACTTTTAAATGTTAGTTTTATTCGATTTTCTTTAAAAAAGGCTCACCAGAGAAATGGGTGAATGCAGTGAAGGTACCTACAGTATTAAGAATACAAGAGACAAGGGACTTTTTTTCTCTTGTTCGATTGCCCCTGGGTGTTACGCTTTATTTAAAACCTGCCACAAATCAGACAAAGCTGGACCTTTATTTTACTTTTGCAGTGTTGGAATCAAGCCCAGGTACTTTGTGTACACTAAGAGCTCTATCACTGAACCTTATTTTATTTTAGTTTTAGGGGATGTGGTGTTGAGGGTAATTCTTATTTTATATCGGTATAAGATTAGCTAGTTGATTTATGCCTATGGCTATTTTTTCATAGTGCCCTTCTTGTGAAAAAAGTCTCTCAGAAACTAACATTTTTCCAAATGGGTTCCTTTATTATCATTTAGGGATCTAGAAAAGCCGCAGTTGTGTGCCCCAAAGCTTGAGATCTCCTGGTTCTCTCCTCTGGGATTTAGGTCCTGGCCAGACACAGTTTTACCGCGAAGAGCCGCTGAGAGACATTCGGATTCCATTCCATTTTTCTCCGTGTCAATCCAGTTCGTATCTTATCGCTCCCGACTGGGAGCCGGGAAGAAAATGCATTGCCTTGACTCTTGCTTCAATCCACTTTCCTCGCTTAATATGCAGCCCAAAGTTTTGCAGCTTGCTGTCAGATGGTAGTGCTAGACTTTCACACTGATTCCAAAGCCTCCGCTGGGGCTGTTTCTTAACACGGAGTTACAAACTTTAAGAAACAGCTCCAGACGGAAATCCACGCCAGGCTTTGAACTCTGCTTCTGGCTTCCGTCAACTGACACAGTTGCCCTTTTGCTTAAACTCGCAGCTCCAGTTCGCATTCGGGAGCGCTTTCAGGGCTGGGTGTCTGCCTGGGGGCTGGGGCGGGAGCCTATGGGGGCCGCAGCCCCGCGCCACACGGATGTTCCCCACCTCACCCAGGCCCAGCGCGGCCCGCTTGGGGGTCCCAGGGCTTAAGACGGAGTGGGGGGGCTGGGGTCGGGGAGGAGAGTCCCAGCTTTTGTTTGAGTTTTGTTATTTCAGACGTTGAGGGAAAACAAACGGCGTGAGAGGAAAGTCTGTCCTCCTTGCGAACGTTCCCCTCTTAGCAAACCCTCCAGGCCCCGCTTCCACATTTCGCACTTGACTATAGGATTTTCATAGGTCACTCACTGCCTTAGGCTTGGGCCCAATCCGTAGCGCTCTGGGCAGCCCGATAGAAAATTGAGAGCACCTCCCCTGCCATTTTCAGCCGCTCGATCCGGGCAGCTCTGCCTTTTTCCTCGGGGACAGCCGCAACCGCTGGAGTTCCTGAGCCCCGAAACGCCACCTGATCCGGGGAATCCAGTCCGCATTTGCCGAAATGCTGTGTGGTCGGGCTTGGTGATAAGAACTCTCCTGTGAGGAAGAGCGAACGGGACTTTAGTCCGGTTTCCATGTCAACGATTCAGTCCACGTTTGCCATGAGGCTGTCGGTGGCAGAGACGCTTTTGCGAGAGGGAGCGCTGTCCTAGTCCTAGTTCTCTAATCTGCGCCGGGATTCCTGAGCTGCCTGGGTGTGGGGTTAAAAAGCAGGGGCGCTGGGGGAGAAAACTGCTCGGAGGGGAGGACCCACAGCCCCAAGCCGGGGTCTGGCTGCTTGGGCCAGCCACGTGCCCGGCTCCTCCCCTCCCCCTCCCGCGTCTCCCTTGCCCCTGATGGGCTGGTTTCTAAGAAAGTTCCTGGGCTCAGCGGTCCTAAGGTTAAAGGTGTGGGTCCCTAAAGACCGGAGCAGGAGAATACCTAAGAGGTTTGATCTCTTTTTAAAAAAGTGGGAAAGAAATCCACATTAACACCTCCGATCCAGGTGGGTAGACTTATGTGCATTTACCTAGATTATTATTAGTGCTAGATAAAATGACTTTTCTTCTTCAAAACACCATACCCACGTGTAGGGAAAGGGACTTAGGGGCTTTCCATACTTCACAGCCACTGAAGGAAAGCGATGAGGGCATTCTTTGGACAAACTCCTTCTAGTTTCCAGATTTTCACTAAGCTCTTAAGTTTTCCATTACATCCCAGCTCGCAGGAAAATGGCAGGGTAATTGCATGTAAAAAATTCCTCATTTGTGCGCAGGACTCAGGACTGTTTGCCAGCGCTGAGGCAGTTGATTAAATAGCCAAGCTCCATTTATGAGGCAGCCTATAATTTGCTTTTCTAGGACCTAATGCACCGGGAGAGCTGTTGCCCCTAAGGGCTGTGAGTAAAAGGAGGGCACTGGCCCATACCAGCCAGTTGCATCTCCTGGGAAGGCTGATCGGGCTCTTGCCTGGGGGAAACTCGCTGCTCTACATGACCCAAAGGCCTTGCCTTTGTAGAGTAGGGTGTTTAGTTTTCTTGGGGGTAGAAATTAAGGAATTTGGAATTATTCATGTTGGTCAAAGACACAGGACTGCAAGGGCTCAGATAATCTGGAAGTCCTAAGGTAATGGACTGTGGCCAAGAAGTCTAGGTTTATAAAAACTGGGGGCACACTTGTAGTTCACTGGAGAGTCTCTGGGGGCTGAAGTATGAGGATGGCAAGTTTGAAGCTGGCCTAGGCAATTTAGGTCCATCCTGTCCAAAACAAAAAATGGATAGGGATGAGCATGACCCCTTACTCTAATAACCTCAAAAAACTGAAGACAAAGGAGACTCTGGAGCCGGACATGGTGGCGCATGCCTGTAATCCCAGCACTCAGGAGGCTGAGGCAGGAGGATTGTTGTGAGTTCGAGACCAGCCTGAGCTACAAAGTGAGCTTAAGGCCAGCCTGAACTGCATAGTGAGACCCTGTCTCAAAAAGACAAAAAAAAGGAGACTCTGGGCCTTTGGTCTCTAGTGAGGTTGGTCTGGGCCTTTCCCATGGCAGCCTTGGTTGGGCCTGGCAAGAAGCTGAAATCTCCTCTGGCTTTCCAAATCAGAACGTTCCAAGTCAGCCTGAGGACTGCTGAGTTGGGATTTGGTGGGACCTACAAAACTGGACAACACTGGGGTTTTCTATGAATGCCTTGATCTTTTAGATAAACCTGGGGCCCTTAAAGTCTCCTGGAAAGTAATGGTAAATTTTAAAGAATCTACATATGCTACAGGTTAGAAAACAAATCTGGGTAACTGGTCTCCGTTTTGTGTGACCTGTTGGACTGTATCTTTTCTTTTCTTCTGTCCTCTCCAGTGGTTTGTTGAAGCACCCAGGTTTCATCAGTCCTGTAGCTTCTTCTCTGGCTGTTTATATTCTTTAAGGTCTGGAGGTGGACCACTGGTCACTGTGGGCTAAGTTTCCTTAGGAAGTGATAATGGGGCTTAAGCACTGCTTGAAGCTGTCTCCAAACAGCTTCAGCGGCTAACATTTTAAGTCACCGGTGAGATGACCAACTTCGTTTTCATACCCTTTCTGTGCTCCCTGTTTGTTGTTCACAAATTGAATGCTTTTCTTCTTTTTTTAAAGCCTAAGTAGACAGGGGACAGTTTTGGAGACTTCACTTCTTATAGCCATTCTCCCCTGCCCTCTGACTTTGAGAGAACAGGGCAGTTTCCTCCCCTTTGTTTTTCTATTCTGTAAAATTGGGATAATCTGGACCTCTTGCCCCCAGGGTCTTGTCTGGACCAGCCAACAAGGGCTGGGCAGTGGGAAAACCGATAGTCTGAACAAAGATCAGACCTTCCTGCGGGCTTGCCAAAAGGGGTGAAAAGCAGGGTCTTTAGAGTGAGCCTGCAAAAGGCTTTGAAGAAAAGTGCCATAGAGGTGCTAAGTAGCAGCCAAGAGACCAGGCCCGCTGCCAGAGGGTCAGGCTTGTGCCGGAGCGGCCGTGGTCTCGGGCTCCGGCCAATTTTGCAGGCGCGGGTAAAGTTCACGCTGCCGGCTCCTCTCGGAGCGGCCGAGAGGGGACAGGCCAAGATAGGAACGCCGCGAAGGCGGCTGCGCGGGCTCCAGAGAGGCGCGAACTCCGGGCCGGGTTTTCCCCAAAGCCTTCGGCGGCGCTGCCGAGCGAGAGCTACCGAGAGCCTGCCGCCGCCGCGGCTCGTTCTCTCCCCTCCTCCTTTGTGAGGGGAAGGGAGCGAGTCCGTTCCACAGCCTGCGCCCGCTCCGCGCTCCACTCCGGGTTTTCCAGGCGGCCGCGACGGCGCTGGGTAAAATGGCAGTGCTGAGCCTCGTGTCGGAGTGAGGGGGACTCGGAGGAGAGTGGGGCGCTCTAGCCGTTCAGTCCGGCCGCCCGCCCGCTCGTCCGCCCGCCCGCCTGCGGCCGCGCAGCAGCCTCGGCCCGAGCCGCGGCCGGGGAGGGGAGGCAGGGCGACGCGCCCGCCGGTCGGACTCTGCCTCCCGGCGCCGGGGCTGCAGCCGCGCGCCCTCCAGCCCGCCCGTCCCGGCCCCCTCCCCCGCTCCCTCCCTCCCGCCCCCTCCCCCCGCTCCCTCCCTCCTCCCTCCTCCTTTCTCCGGCAGCAGAAAGCGGAGAGTCACAGCGGGGCCAGGCCCTGGGGAGCGGAGCCTCCACCGCCCCCCTCATTCCCAGGCAAGGGCTTGGGGGGAATGAGCCGGGAGAGCCGGGTCCCGAGCCGCCAGAGCCGGGAGCAGCTGAGTCGCCGGCGCCTCGGCCGCCGCCGCCTCCTCCTCCTCCGCCGCCGCCAGCCCGGAGCCTGAGCCGGCGGGGCGGGGGGGAGAGGAGCGAGCGAGCGCAGCAGCGGCGGAGCCCCGCGAGGCCCGTCCGGGCGGGTGGGGAGGGCGGCCCGGGGGACTCGGCCCCGGGGCGGGGTGGGAGGGGGGGAGAAGACGAAGACAGGGCCGGGTCTCTCCGCGGACGAGACAGCGGGGATCATGGCCGCGCAGGTCGCCCCCGCCGCCGCCAGCAGCCTGGGCAACCCGCCGCCGCCGCCCTCGGAGCTGAAGAAAGCCGAGCAGCAGCAGCAGCAGCGGGAGGAGGCGGGGGGCGAGGCGGCGGCGGCGGTAGCGGCCGAGCGCGGGGAAATGAAGGCAGCCGCCGGGCAGGAGAGCGAGGGCCCCGCTCTGGGGCCGCCGCAGCCGCTGGGAAAGGAGCTGCAGGACGGGGCCGAGAGCAATGGGGGTGGCGGAGCCGGCGGCGGCGGGCCGGGCGCGGAGCCGGACCTGAAGAACTCGAACGGGAACGCGGGCCCTAGGCCCGCCCTGAACAATAACCTCGCGGAGCCGCCCGGTGGCGGCGGCGGTGGCAGCAGCGACGGGGTGGGGGCGCCTCCTCACTCGGCCGCGGCCGCCCTGCCGCCCCCCGCCTACGGCTTCGGGCAGCCCTACGGCCGGAGCCCGTCTGCCGTGGCCGCCGCCGCGGCCGCCGTCTTCCACCAACAACATGGCGGACAACAAAGCCCTGGCCTGGCAGCGCTGCAGAGCGGCGGCGGCGGCGGGGGCCTGGAGCCATACGCGGGGCCCCAGCAGAACTCGCACGACCACGGCTTTCCCAACCACCAGTACAACTCCTACTACCCCAACCGCAGCGCTTACCCCCCGCCCCCCCAGGCCTACGCGCTGAGCTCCCCGAGAGGCGGCACTCCGGGCTCCGGCGCGGCGGCGGCCGCCGGCTCCAAGCCGCCTCCCTCCTCCAGCGCCTCCGCCTCCTCGTCTTCGTCGTCCTTCGCTCAGCAGCGCTTCGGGGCCATGGGGGGAGGCGGCCCCTCCGCGGCCGGCGGAGGCACTCCCCAACCCACCGCCACCCCCACTCTCAACCAACTGCTCACGTCGCCCAGCTCGGCCAGGGGCTACCAGGGCTACACAGCGGGCGACTACGGCGGCGGGCCCCAGGACGCGGGCGCGGGCAAAGGCCCGGCGGACATGGCCTCGCAATGCTGGGGGGCCGCGGCGGCGGCGGCGGCGGCGGCTGCGGCCGCCGCCTCGGGAGGGGCCCAACAAAGGAGCCACCACGCGCCCATGAGCCCCGGCAGCAGCGGCGGCGGGGGGCAGCCGCTCGCCCGGACCCCGCAGGTACCGAGCCGGGTGGGGAGGGCGCCGGGCTGGGGCGGGGGGCGCTTCGGGGAGTGGGCTGCGACCGTGGGCTCCCCTCGGTCCCGGGCCCCCACTGCCGGGGAGCTGCCATTGTCTGGCTCTTCTCTCTTAAAATGGCTGCCTGTCTTGCCTTCCTCTCCTTCCCTCCTCTAGCCTTTGTGTGGGCTTCTTCTGAGGTGTCTGCTCTGCTCTTTCCTCTATCCCCCAGTCTCTTCTAACTCCAGGGTGCTTCAGGGGGCGGTGGGGCGGACTGTGCCCAGAAGGGCCTGGTCTGGGCGAGGGGGTGCTGGGGGCTTTGGTTAGGGGTGTAGGCAGTTAGGAGCCTGGGAGTTGGGCTAACGTTTTCTTGCTCACCTGCCTGTCCTCTCTGTACCCCCTCTTTCCTTGTGCGTCTCCCCTCCTTGTATGTTTTCAAAGAGGGGCCCCTCGGGCTCCAGAGAGGCCAGGGACCTGCTTAGGGGCAGCTAGAAGCGGGCCAGGGGTTCACCCAGGGCGTCCGTGTCTTAGTCTCTGCCGGCCCAGTGGCCTAGGCTTCTCTCTGGAAGTGCTGGTAAACAGCTGAGTGA
>PVKA01045870.1:0-15286 GCA_004027165.1 Ctenomys sociabilis | reverse complement strand
GACCTTGGCTCATCTTACTTTATTTAATGCTATGCAAAACTCTTGGGAGACAAAGTTATCATTCATATATTACTATCATTGTGGAATGAAAAGGCCTGACAGACTTTCCAGCAGCTAGGAGCACATATGTAGCCACGTGAAGTTGGAGCTCCAGGGTTCAAGGATGGACATAACACAGGAAGCCTGCAACACAGGGAGACATGCTCAACTGGCCACCAGCAGCTCTCTGGGGATTTCTCTGTCCTCACTATGGGGCTCTGAGTACTTCCTTGTCTTTCCTCACACTTGGAGACCTCCTGCCCTGGAGGTGCTCTCCTGGGCATTTTCTCATTGCTGCTAAGTCCGTCACTAGCTGCCAGTGTGGTGGCTGAAGTGAACTGTTTGTGGTCATTATGTAGAAAGAGAATACTGGCTATTGACAGGTTCATCAGGCTTTTCATGGTTGCTCAGAGGGTCCTATGACGTAATGCGGTCTTCCTGGTGTGGGGATACTGTGCCTGACAGGATGCTTTCCCTTCCAAAGGAAACCCACCAGCCCCAGACGGAACATGGTGGACTTATTCTTAATGGTGCTACCTATCTGCAGGCCCCTGTACATAAGGCCAATTCCCTTAGAGGTAGGATGGAATGCCCAGGGGCACCAAGGTATCTAAAATGTCCCAGGTTCATTTCATGAGGACAGGTTACCAACTTGTGATATTTGGTACAATGCATGTAATTGAGAGGTAGCCATGGTGGCAAATACCTATTCTCCCAGCTTTTGGGGAAGCTCAGAGAGCAAAGAGTGAGACGACATCTCAAAAAGTGAATGCGAGTATAACAGTTGTTTGCACCCAGTTCCCCAGTGAAAGTTTCAAGAACCTCCAATCTGATCTGCTTCTTCTAGAGAGGTGCACCACCCATGCTGTGTTAGTATGGGCATGAAGGAGGGCACTGAGGCTGTACTTTCTGTGGAAATTCAACAGTGAAGAGACACTAACATTTCTTCTTCTTTCTATCTTTTAGATTAGTGTTTTGAGGCCCGTTTGGAAAATCACTGGTTCTGTCTCACATTCTTAAGAGTCCAAACTTGGCATAGTTGAATTTTAAAGAGATTTTAAACCACTCTCCATCCCAACAGGGCACGTCATAAATTTTGGCTTCTAAGGACTTTCTGTTCTCTGAGGGTTAGAAATTCTCTTTCACTGGCATATCTTCATGCTACTTATTCTTAGAGTTTAACTGTCAATAAATAATATTTTCCTTCTATTGGAACTATTCAGCGTTTAACATTCTGTTTAAGAATGACAGCTTTGGAGTTACAAATAGTATGACTCAGTTCTGGAACATGTTGCAGTGACAAGACTCTGTGTATGGAAAGTATGCCATCCACAATATGTAGAGACACTCATCAGACTTTTGGTCCTCCAGCATGCAGCCTCTAGAAGTGCTTCTAGAAGTGTCTCCAGGACATCTGACTTCCCAAAGTCTTAGGGATGGCACCTGTACAGAAAGCTACTACTCTTCTCTACTCATCTGCCTCCACAGTGGATTTGAGTGTCTTTACCGTGTTTCAGCATGAAATACCTTAAATTGGCAAACTCTCAGCAGTGCCTGTCATGTTTCATATCAAGGGCATGATAAGGAGCATGCACATGGTCGTTCTCCACAAGCATCTCATAGGAAATTCACAAAGCAGACATTAATTCTGAACTGTTTTCTGCCTAAGACACAGTTGCTGTTCAAAAGACAGGAATGAGGATGAGAATACAAAGAAATAGACTGAGCAAAAGAAAGGAAAATAGGACCAGGTGTGGAATCGGAGGAACTGAGTCCTTCTGAAGGAGCTTACATGCCTGCCTGAAAATGATCTGTTTTCAGATGTGCAGACTTGGTTGTTCCTCTCTTCCCAAATAGTCATGCCTTTGAACCAAACACCTCTTTATATTAACAGCGGTGTATTCACTCATTAATTTCTTCCGTTCATTTTCTTTCCTTCCTTTTTTTTTTTTTTTTTTGCATAACCAGGGATTGAACGCAGACACTTGTGCTTGCCAGGGAAGCACTTCTGCCACTGAGCCATCTCCCCACCCCCACTGATGTTAATTTTTAATCAGTTTGCTGCATCAATCACTTTTCATTTGCAAAGCCTAGGTGAATATCAAAGGAACATCCAAAGAAGAACATTTCAGACAGAGTTTGTTTCAATGTCTGTTGCCAATTCTGAGTCTACAATAAACAGATAGTAGAAGCTCTTGAAAAGCAGGACATGGGATAAGAGTCAGAAATTCCCCATATTCCATCCACTGTGGGAAGCACTGAGGTTACAGGGATCATTGGGGCATTAAGCAGCTGCCCTAGTACAGAAAATTCTGAAGGCTGATCTTTTTTATCTTTTCAAGGAAGTACAAAACAGTATTAAATCAGAAAACTTACAAGAGATACAGAGTTTCACCTAAAAAATAATGATTTTCACAGTATTTGTTGCAGTGCGGTGCTTGTCTTCAAATTAATTGTTCATATTACCAGATAATGCATGAAACACTGGAAGAAAAAAAGAAACAGAAATGAAGAAAAAAGTACAAACAATTGAAAAAAGAGATAAAACAAATAAAGCATTAACTGCTCCTTTCCAGAGACCAGCACAAATCTACAGTGGAGTTCTCCAAACCATCCTGCTTACACACATAGACATATCTCCTTCCTCACTCCCTCTCCTGTCCTTCTTCCTTCCTTTTTAATAGGTTCATCGCTTTTCCCAGAATCAGGTGTATCATGAAGCCACATCATAACCCTAGTGGATTGTAATGGTTTCCTGAAACTGTTTTTCTTTTTTCAATCTTTTTTATTTTCTTATCTGGCACAGGGTATCACTATACAGCCCGGCCTTGTAGTGATCCTCCTGTCTCAGTCTCCCTACCACTGGGATTATAAGCATGTGCCACCAAGCCTGGTTTCGGTTGGCCAGCATGGCATGCCTGAGGTTCTAGGGCTGACATGGCATTCAGCTTGCCAGACAGGATTACACTGCTTAGTTCAGTCTCCAGCCTTCAAAGTGTTTTCTAATGCACTGTTTTCACACAACCATGCTTGCACTCACCTTGTAAATTATTGTCCTAGAAGTCTGATTGTAGCACAGACCCAGCTGATATAGGAATGCATTGATCAGACATCAAAACCTCAGTGTCTATCACATGGAACCATTTTCTCTAGCAACTTATTTCAGTTGAACTCAGAGCCACCACCTACCAAGCCCCTTCTTTGCCTCTCCGTGGTTCCCTACAGGATGACCCTAGAACTGAGAACTCCACTGCATTGAAAGGATAGGAAGTGAAGGGACGCTGTAAACAGGCACAGGAACAAATGCATGACTTCTAATCATTCAGCAAGTACCAGCTTCTAGCATCTCAGCTCTTTTCTGGGAGTGTAACACCAAGTTACCTGCCAGTGTCCTTTGTCGTTTCTCTCCATGTGATCAATCTGCTCTGGCCTCTATCCTGCAATTAACCTTCACCACACAACATGTTAAAACTACACTGTGCCTTTCTTTGCCTTATTCCAATTTACACCTCAAAGCTGCAGGTGGTTAAGACTGAGTTAGAAATTGTTCTTCGTCCTCCCCAGTAGGTTAGATAATGCAGAGAATTACATGAAGCACAGGACGTACAACAGAGCAATAACAGCTATTCCTCTGTCTTAGTTTTCTACTGCTACCTATAAGAGTCACTGAAATCAAGTTGTCAGCTGGGCCCAACCTCGTCTGGAAGCTCTGTGGAAAATTCTGCTTCCAAGCCCATTTCGGTGCTAGCCAGCATTTAGTGCCTTCTTCATGTGGCCACATTAATGCCTTTATTGAAATCTTGATGTTCCCCTAAAATGCAAGTGGTTCTATTCTTTTTCTTTTGTGAGCAAAAAAAAAAAAAAAATCCTTCTCAACTTTTTCCTGAGCCAGCGAAAACAAAAACAAACAAACAAGCAATATCCTTTTTCTTTTCTGGTTTCAGTTTAAAGAGCTTAGTATGCATATACAAAGCTAAGGAATGAAACACTGTCCAGGCACAAGTCTATGCAACCACAGCCCAAATCAATGTAATCAAAAGTTTTCAAAATCCTGTGCCCACGATGCCTCCTTTGCTGGTGACAGCTCCCTGTGCACCTTCCTGGCCATTGTATAGAAGCTCTTCCTTGTTGCTCAGTATAGCTTTGCCATGTATGAAAACAACTCTATAAAAGTTTGATTTGTGGAGGTTCTGGGGGCTTTTCTGTTCCACGTGGAATCACATGTCTGTTTTTACTGAACACTGAAAGTGCCTCATTTAACTTTTTCCAGAGGCCCCTAGAAATGTCTACAAGCAAGAACTCTTCTCAGACTGAAGAAGCTGCTGATATTACCTGGGTACCTACTGTGTGCCTCGGAGTGAACTTGGCGCCAGCTGTATGTGATAGACAAATTGGATTTGCTACCTTCAGGGTTACACTGGTATAGGGAGGAAGATGGTGCATAATTACAGTGTATGTTGGTGCAAACAAATGTAGCTTAGCATACAGCCAGGGCAGGAGTACTGCAGTGAAATATTCCATGTGCTTCCTGGTTTGTGAGTCTAGGCAAGTCTCTGCTACATTGAGCCTGAGTATTTACTAGTGAACTAGAGATAGATCTAAATTTATGCAGCAGACATGTGTTTGTGGTACACTATATACTGTCAATAAATGGTAGATATCTGTTATTGTGATATCGTGTGTGAGTCATAAGGAAAGGTCAAAATTAATAAATTATTTGTATGAAATATGGACAGCATGTATAAAATAGTAACAACATTGGTGCATACTAAATTTTATACACTGCTTGTCCCCAGAAATGCACCTCAGCTGCCTTTGCAGGTGTTAAGAAGCTAAAAACTGTGTTCAGAAATATTGAGATCAATAATTTTAATCATCAGCAAAGTTGCCTTTGATTGATTGGTTAGTGAACTGTCAGAACGTAGTATCATTTCTGGTAGTGAGCCCAGTAACATGCTTAGATCTGAATCCCAAGAACCAGAAATGTTTGATTTAATTCTGTAGTTTAAAAGAAAAGAAACATTAATGAGAGTGAGCTTTTATTGAATAATTTTTCATCAAAATTATTCCTCAAACCATGTCTATAGGCACCATGTCCCTTAATGCTAACCTTAGCTGAAGAGCTTGGTAGGTCAGTGACTAACTGTATTTACAGTTTAAATCATTTAATTTAGACATTAATTAACTTCTTTTGTACATTTTATAAAGTGTTTAATGATCTATCCTGAGCCTGCTTTCCTTTTAGTGAGTAAGTACTGAGACAATTTCAAACTTGCAAAATTTGTAAGAATTGTATAAAGAATCCTCATTCATACCTCACTCTATTGTATTACTTTGAAAGTTAACATTTTCCATATTTATGTTAAAATCTCCCTCTCTTCACTTATGTCTCTATCTGTATCTATTTCTCCCTCTCCATAATATAGCAATGCATAATGTTATGCATACATATATAATTTCTTCCTAAGCCACTTAGAAGTATGCTGTGGCCATGTTTTTTCTGCCAAAATATGACAGGAAAGAGAGAGTGAATCACAGAGAGAGACAGAGACAAAGAATCTCACAATTTATATATTAGGCTAAAATTATGTTACTGAAGTCAAAGACATTTTCAAAGTGTAATGATCAAACTCTCGAAAGTCATGGTATTACAATACTATCATCTGTCTTATTGCTTCACCTTATTTTAACATGACCAATTTCACCAACAATAATACTTAGAGAATGGTTTTTAATTTTCTGATCTACAATCCAGTTCAGTATAGTGTCACATTTTATTTTTATTTTTAAATTTCATTTAATTGATTTTAGAGAGAAGAAAAGAATTGATAAGACAGTAGAATAATACACAGTTCAAAAAATAACGTGATAGGTATTCAGTAGTGATTGTTATATTGCACATTGTTGTCTTCAGGTTAGTTGCTCAGATCACAGATAAAATCATGTTCAATTGGTTAAAATAAAAGTTTTAAATATTAGCTATCCTGTATATATACATCATTTCCCCCTTTTTCCTATCTTTTCTCCTTTCCGTCATCCAAATTTTTAAATTTTCATTTTCGTTTTTTAAATTAATTTTATTGAGAAAGGAATAGCAATGAGACCATTTCAAAACAGGTTAGTATAATAGTTACAATAATTAATACGTTGCATACTGTTTTCTTTGTGGTAGTTATTCATCATAGAAGATGCAGACATGATATTTTATCTAAACACCATTAGTACAAAATTTTCTTCTCAGTGAGGTAAGAGAAAGTAGCCGTATATCTATCCTAATTATTTTATATATACAGATATGTGTGTGTGTGTGTGTGCATGTGTGTTTTCACTACAAAATGGTCCTTCAATTATATTCCCCTTTTTATTTAGTTTTGTCAGAGAAAGTTATTCCATTGCCATTCAAATATTGTAAGTGTGTGAATTCAGCATAATAATCCAATATAGTTCAATAGTCCATAATAGTAGTGGGTTATCTGTAGAACTGTCAATGTCAGAAGTTGTTGACATGAGCCTTTTACAGCTCATCATATTAATATATCTTTACTTTTTATACCTCATTTTTATACTTTTCTGCTGGATGGTTAAGACCAAGAGAAAGCAAGACCTATATAACAAAAAATGTAACTTTTGTATCTGATAAGGTCAGTCAACTACCCTTGGGATTTATTCTATAACCCTGTACCAAAGTTTGCAGACCCTTTGCCAGTGTCACCCTTGTGGATCAGTCACAGCCATTGCTTGACGAATTTGCTCTCTGTGAAAGCCTGAGAGAATGTTTTCTCTCCATGTGACTCTCCTTAGGCACATTCTACATCATTGATCACTTTCCTTTGTGGCCCCATAATCTCCTTGAACAGAAAATTTGGAACACCACTGAGTTATAGGATGTTACAGTACAGGTTCTCTTATGTCCTGAGTCCTCACTGACCTTGAAGGGCTAGAATCATAATGTTGACTATCCTTGTAGCCCTTATTTTTCTCTAATTTTTTGGTCTACATACTTAAGTGGTTAACTCTCCAGAAGAGAAACTTAGAACATAGATAGTAATGTTAAGCTCAACTGCTTAACATCTTCTGTTAAGCAGTTGAGCTTAACATTACTATCTGTCTGAATATCAAATGCCTTATACATAACATGGAACAGATATTTTCCATCAGTCATTGATATACTAAACTTTAAATCCCTATGGAATGTGAAAAACAAAGTAAAAAAACAGAAATAAACAATTGCAGAATTTTATACAGAAATTTAGAAATCTAACCATATACAGCATTGTAGCAAGATAGTCCTATAATGTTTTTTTTTATCTCTTGTCTTCTTTTATTACCTTTTTTTAAAACAAACATTTACTTGACAGAGAGTGTAACAGTAATTGATATGACATTAGAAGCAGTACAAATTTAAAAGACCAGAAAGACAGGCATTCCAAGCATGGCCCTAGTATTACACATTGCTATCCTCAGTGGTTGCTTAGTTCACAGGTACCAGCATCTGTAGTTAGTCAGGGTGAGAATCATTTTCATTTAATTTTATTTTCTTTATGTATTTTGTACAGAATCTCACTATGCAGCTTAGACTCATAGTGATCCTCTTGTTTTCTGCCTTCCCAGTGCTGGGATTATAGTTGTGTGCCACCATGCCTGGTCTCAGTAGGTGGTTCAGCACACCTGGTGGCAGGCTGGTGCAGCATGTGGTGCTGGGAATCGAACCCTGGTCCCTCATCTCTATGTATTCATTATGCTCAGTTTCTTTCCCTTTTACTTTATTGTATAAAAACTCCATACCTTTTTGATCCGTTCCTCAGTTGATGGGCATTTGTGTTGTTTCCAAGTTTAGCTATGACAAATTGTGCTGCTATAAACATGATTGTATGTATATTCCTGTGATATGATGTTTTCAGTTCTTCTGGAAAAATATCCAGGAGGGGAATAGCTGGGTCAAATAGGATTTCTAATCCTAGTTTCTTGAGGCCTCTTCACACTGATTTCCATAGTGGTTGTACCAGTCTATATTCCTTTTTTTTTTTTTTTTTTTTTTTTTTTTTTTTTTTTTTTTTTTTTTTTTTTTTTTTTTTTTTTTTTTTTTTTTTTTTTTTTTTCGGAACTGGGGATTGAACTCAGACCCTTGCACTTGCCAGGGAAGTGCTTATTCCACTGAGCCATCTCCCCGGCCCCTAGTCTATATTCCTAATGACAGTGGAGAGGGATGACTTTTTCCCTGCAACCTCTCCAGCATTTGTTATTGTTCTAATTGTGTCTTCAAGATCTGAATCTCTTTACTTTCATTCAGACAGTTTTGCCAGTTTGTGATTGAGGTTTTAATCTCCTGTATAGCTCTTTGAATCTGCTTCATGCATTCTATTTCTTTCCTATAGTGCTCAATCAAGGATTCCATCGTTTTTCTATTCTCCATTTTTATTAGTATCTACTTTAGATAGTAATACTATCTAAATATCTATAGTATCTAAATATCTATAGTACTTAGTAAACCTTTCACTATTGTTATCATTTCGGTTTTTATTTTGATTATTATTTCTGACTTGATGTCTTCTATACCTTTCTGTAGTTGTTTCTCTACTTCATACGATATTATTTCAGAGTTTTCAGGAGTGTGGCTTCCAATTTCTTCAATGCTAGTTTTTCCTGTATTTGTTCTGGGTGGGCTCAGGGCCTGCGACTACATTTTGCTTCTCTTCTTTGTCATTTTGTATAGCGCTGCCTTCTGACCTTTGGTGTAGAGCCTTGGTGTACTAGATACCTTAGCTCCTACCAGTATTATTATCCAAGTTGGTTATGTGGTTAGACAGTTGCAGTTTTGTATTTATAGTACTACAGTTAGTATCACTAGTAATAGTGGTGAGATTTAATGATTGAAAAGCTTTTGTAATTAATGTTTTGTTTTTCAGTACTTGGAATTGAATTCAGGACTCTGTGCTTTCCAGACAAGCACCTACTCTATCGAGCTATCTCTCCAGCCCTGGGTTTGTATTTTAGACCCTAACAGCCAACATCTTGACTGTAGCTAAGCAGATACAAAATTGGGAATATGTATTTAAATTATTTCCCCTGAGATCTGTCAGAGTACAACACAAAGCTGCAGTTTACAATATTGTTATGTATGCTTAAAAGATTGTCAAAAAGCAATCTCCAGAGAGTGATTCAATGTTAGAATGCTTGCCTAGCATACATAAGGACTGATCAATTCCTCGCACTACAAAAAGCAAGTTTGCTAACAGGGTAGATTTTGTATTAAGTATACATATCACAAAAGGGAAAAACCAAGGGAAATAGGAGAAAAATTTTAGAAGTGATGAATAAGTGTATAGTATTGACAGGAATTGTGTTTTAATAGTTTCATAGGCATATACATATTTCCAGACACATGAGGTGTATATATTAAGTTTTCACAGTGTTTCTGTAAGACAGAAAAGCAATGTAAATGGCACTATAACTATAGCATCAATTATACCAAATCTTCATTAGAATTCAAGTATTTTCCTCTCTGTGATCTCTAGATAATATTAATTTATCAAAACAGCAAATAGTTTTGCCCACTGTATTTCCAGAAGCACTCTGCAATTTGAATATGCAAGGATCAATAAAACATGGTATATCAGTGAATGTTCACTAGCGGAACAGATTTAATCTGATATTTACAAGGTAGGCTGACAATGACCACTTGCAGACTCAGGTTTGAATGAATACCAAATGATTATCTGAGTCTTTGAGATCCAAAGGCTGTCATGAAAAATGATGACTTGGATCACATTACAGAGTTCCATGTGAGTCTGTATCAGGAGGCTTAAGGGTTTGCACTAAATGGCTTCAGAGTCTCTGCTGTAAGGCTGAAGAGCTTCCCCTGGAAACCTGGAGGTGGACATTGAGAAGCAGCGGTGAAGCCTGGAGCTCCTGTAAAGAAACAAAAGCAGGAATTTTTCTTCTTTCCCTTTCTATTTCACCCAGGCTAAAACCTATTGGTTGGTCCCATTCACAACTGGGTTGGGTCCTCCAGCTTCAGTCAATCAGACATCTGTGCCACCCACCTCCAGGTTGACTCTTCCTTCTTTGGTTAAGTCCATCAGTCACGCACACCCAGAACTGTGCTAAGCCAATCATCTGGGCATTTCTTACTCAAATTGATACTCCAATCATCACACACAGTGTTTCACAATCATGGTCTTATTAGAGTCAAACACTTATGTGAGAAAGAATTTTAAAATAAACTATAAACTATGATTCTGTTGGTGCAAGCCTGAACTAAATCTTTAGTGTGTAAAATAAAATAATTATCAGGCACATGGGATTACATATATCTCAAGCCCAAAGAAATTAGCAGAAAACACTATTTGAAGACTTGGATTAAAAATTGCTTATGGGGGGGATTTTGAGTACTGCTTGCCCAGCATGTGAGAGGTCCTATGTTCCATTCCCAGCACTGCAAAGAAAAAATAAATCTTTTTGTATTTAATAAATTTTCTGAGATTTGCCAAAGGCAGTCAAACTGTGAGGTCATATCAGAGGATCAGAGAGTAACAGATTGTCCTGTGAACATTATGAAATAGAAATTGTTCATTAAGTTCAGAATGTACTGCTCCTGGAAGTTTTGAAAAACAGAAATAATCAAGTACAAAAAGTTTCACTAAGTGAAGATAGTAATGTGAATACAATGGTCAACTGTATTCATTAATTTTCATGTACTATTCCTGCTGAAAAAATGACTTATAAAATTTATATCTAGGTATTACTGAGTGATTCCTGGATCAAAGGTCAGCCACATTTATCCAATGAATTTTTATTAAACATCTGCTGGACACCAGTTTCTAGGCTTTATGACAAATTCTGAAGATGCACATGACACAGGCAATATAACATCTTCCAAAGACATCTCAGATTAATGAACAGACATAGAAATGAATGGATAATTGCTGGATAATTATGTTTAACTAGTTTATTATCAGGGAACCATGACAAAAGTAGAGTGGACACTGAGAACAGAGAAAAGGGTGCTCACTGAAATTGTCTAAATTGCTTCTCATCATTTATGAAATAGTTGTTATTATTATCTCCATTTTCCAGATGGGAAAAAAACTAGGTACAGAGAAAATGATGCCAGGAATATACTAAACACTCATCATTTGTGGGATGCATCAATGTTTACTTGGTCTGTATTAAATATTTCACCGACAGATGTTATATTGAAGTCAATTAGTTTAAAGTTTCTATTAACAGAATTTTAGAAGTTTGTTTTTTTTTTGTTGTTTTGTTTTGTTTTTTTTTGCGGAACCGGGGAATTGAACTCAGGTCTTTATGCTTGCCAGGGAAGTGCTTATTCCACTGAGCCATCTCCCTGGCCCCTAGAATTTTAGAAGTTTTATAAAAAAGTATAATGACCAGAGAGTACAGAGAATTCCCCTATATGCTTTCACATACTCCCATCCTCTATACTAAGTTCTTGCATTAGTGTGTTACACTTGTTACAATTGATGAGCCAATACCAATGTTCTTGCTAACTGAAGTCCTTAGATTACAGTGAGGATTAACTCTTTGTGTTCTACATTCCTCTAGATTTTAAAAAAAAGTATTCCAGTATTATATAAAATAGTTTCATGTCCTAAAAATAAAATATGTATGTACTCTACATATTCATCCCTGCTTTCACAAAACTCCTTACCATGATAAGTACATGGTTAATATATTAAGTACCTAAAATCTACTTTCTAAAGTGACTGTACCATTTTTTATTTCAATAGGTAGCATGTATGTGTTCCAGTATTTCTACATCTCGCAACACATGGCACCATCAGACTTATTTTAATTATAAACATTATAACAAGTTTGTAGTGGCATCTCATTTGAGTGTTAATTGGCATTTTACTAATTACTAATAATGTTGAGCATAGTTCCATGTGTTTGCTTGACATCTGTTCAAATTCATTGCCCATTTTTAAGTTGCTATTTTTATTACTGCTGAATTTCAAGAGTCCTTTACATATTATAAGTAAAACCTTATTTCGGATACATGCTTTGCAAAGAGTTCTGCTTAGCCTGTGGGATTTCTTTTATTCTATTATTGTCTTTTGAAATGTAGTTTATTATTTCAATGAAATTTAATTTAACAACTTTTTGTGCTGTGGATTTTGCTTGGATATGTAAGAAACCTCTGCATAACCTAAGATCATGGAGATTTTTCTGTAACTTTTATAATTTTAAGCTTTATAATTAGATCTGTGATCCACTTTGAGTTGATTCTCATGGTGTGACACACGGCTCTGTGCTCAATTTTTGCATATGGATATCCCAATTGTCTTGTTTTTTGCAAAGGACTATCCTTTCTCAGTTGTACTGTCTTTTTTCATTTTTGTAAACAATCAGTTATGCATTTGAATATGGGTTCATTTCTGGACTTTCTATTTTTTCCTCTGATCTGTTTTTCTATTTTCCAACTAATATTATCTATGTGTATATTATTGGCTATAGTTTCTTTAAAATTTTTTCTTAAAAATGTGAAAACGTCAATTATGACACTATTCCAGTTTTTCTTCCATTTCAGGGTTATTTCAATAATTCCAAGTATTTTACATTTTCATATGAATTCGAGTGTTAGCTTGTCAATGTTTACAAAATAAGCCTTGAATATATTAGTCCATTTGTGAATAAATAGCATTTTAATAGTATGAAGTCTGAGCTGGGGTAACATATCTATCTATTTATTAATTTTTGTGTTCATTATTTTTTCAAAATTTATTAGTTTTAATCTTAAGATCTTTCATATATTTCGTTATATTTATGCCTAGGCACTTCATTTTTTATACTTTTGTAAATGGTATTTATAATTTGAAGGTCTAATTCTAATGATGTGTATATAGAAATTGAAGTGATTTTTGTATCTTGATTTTGTAAAAGCTCCTACCATGCTAAAAGCCTTTATTACTTCCAGTAGGTTTTGTTTATGTCATCTATTAATAAAAACAGTTTTACTTCTACTTTCCCATCTATATGCCCTTTTTATATTTTGTGTCTGATTTCACTGTCTAGAACCATGGGCTAGAAGTTATAAGGGTAGACATTTGTGTCTTTGTCTTGTGTGTGCAGGGGTGCAGTTGTTCAGCTTTTCAAAATTAAAGATAATACTAACTGCAAGATTTTATACATGCTCAAATTCATACTAAGTAAATCTCTTTTCAATTTCTAGTTTTCTAAACTATTCATGAGGAATAGGTGTGGGCTTTCTCAAATGCTTTTTCAGTTCTTAAGAATGTGGATCAGATTTTTTTTCTTTATTTTATTAATATGGTGAATTACATTGCTTTTTTAAATTGGCATTTAACAGCCCTGAATTCCTGTGGTGAAACTCAGCTGATTATGGTCACCAGGCATTCTTCATTAATTCATTTCAGTATAGTTGTCTTAGTTCTCCCAACATAGATATAGTAGCTGATTGAAATGTTTTCCTTGCTAAATGTAATATTTGAACCTATTTATTTGGTTGTTTATTTTCAATGTTCTTTGTTTTACAAATTTTGGGTTAAGATGTATTACAATAATACAGTGTGTGTTTTGAGAATTACTTTGGTTTAACAGGGTAATTTGTCACCTCATAATAAGCAGCCACTGAGATATGTGTTATTTTTTTTATTCTGGAATCCTATTGGTTATCTTTATGTTCACATAGTTTAGTGATTCAGGTGGAGATTATCCTCATATGCCTGGAGTACTTAAACCTTGAACCTTCAGTTAATCTCTGGGTTGGTTCTATAATCTACCTTTACTTTTGCTTCTCTTTGTTTTTTGATGAGTGTATATGGTATATGTACAGGATGGAGAACTACTCTGTCATAAAAAGATAAACATAAATCATTTGCAAGAAAATGGATGTATTCTTTTTTATTTTATTTTATTGAAATACAAATGTCAATCAGACAGTTTCAGGACAACTTAACAATACAGATTCGATAAATTAATACATTGCAAACTGTTTTCATAATGTTTTGGTATTGTACAAGGTGCATACATGATATTATATTTACAGATATTATTTTAGCAGATATCTCTTATCAGTGAATTAAGAGTGTAGCTGCTAACTTATCTTATTTTTTATACCTGAATTATATCAAAAATTCAATAATTATTTTCCTAGTGGATGACGATAGTACTACAAGGCGACATTATATCCTGTCCAACCAGCATTAGTGCAGATCTTGCCTCTCATAGAATTATGTAGAAGCACAGAGTTATCGATCAAAACTGTACTGTCCATACAAACTCATTATGATTTTTTCTTTCTACACCCCTTCCTTTGTCTACACCTGTCTAAGGTGGGCATTCCATTGTCATTCAACTAACTTAGGTGCTTGAACTGGACACCACAATCCAACACAGTCCAGCATTCTACAACGATAATGAGTTTTTCAAAGAAGTCGACCATAGCCACTTACAGCTTAGCTTAATATTATGGACCCACGATGTATACTTCATTTTTATACTTTTCTGCTGGATGGTTAAGAGCTAGATAGATCAAGACTTATATACCAACACAAGAACTTTATATTTCCTATGTGGTCAGTGGAGTCCTCGCAGGGTTTATCTTGTAGTCCTGTACATTATTCTGTAGATCCTTTGTCTGTGTCATCCATGTGGATGAGTCACGGCCAATGCTTGACCAGTTTGCTCTCTGTGAGAGCCTGAGAGAAAGTTTTCTCTCCATATGACTCTCCCCAGGCACACTATAGAACTTCGATCTCTATCCTCTGTGGCTCCATAATCTCCTTGATCAGAAAATTTGGAGCTCAACTGAGTTTCATGGTGTTGCAGTACAGGTTCTCCTATGTCCTGAGTCTTCGCTGACCTGGAAAGGCTAGGTCCAAAATGTTGGCGGGCCTTGTGGCTCTTCTATTTCTCCAACTCTGACTTGTGATCTTAGGTTGTTAACCATCCAGAAGAAAAGCTGATTAGTATGCTGCAGCATATGCCATTCACTTTGCCTTATCTGACTCAATTGATTTTACTTGTTTTACGTTGTATTTTACTTTGTATTTCTGCTTTTCACTTCTTATACCAGGGAGACTATACGATATTTACACATGTGTTTCTGGTTTATTTCACTTATGAGTATATGTTCAAGTGGCATCCACTTCAGTATAAAGGCTTCAAACTTATCATTCTTTTTTTTTTTTTTTTTTTTTTTTTTTTTTTTTTTTTTTTTTTTTTTTTTTTTTTTTTTTTTTTTTTTTTTTTTTTTTTTTTTTTT
>PVKA01045869.1:0-15284 GCA_004027165.1 Ctenomys sociabilis | reverse complement strand
ACAAATGTTGAAATGTGAAAGATAAAAGATGTAAACAGAGTGAATTTTAGAAAAATATTTCTGAGATAAATACGTAGCATGAGGTTAATAATAGGTTATCTACTGTAAATAGACTATTTAGAAACTTAAATGAATATAACAGTCTCCTAAAAATTTTCCAAAATAAAAATGAAGAATTTACAGATCAGTCATATAATAGCTCACTCTGTACCAAAGTTAGAAACTTATATGAATATAATTAGAACTCTCAAAGTAGAAAGAGATAGGCAATAAATACTTAAAGATTTAAAATTTCTGAATTTAGTTGGAATTGTAGCACCTCATTTCCAAGAAAAATGAAACTTTTGCACAAGAAATTTGAATAAAATCATACCAAGATACACAAAAATGAAGTTGTCTGAAACTTCTTGTAAAGAAAAACATTATTAAAGCATACACATAAAGAAATTCACTCTGGAAGAACAATATTAAATAGCATTTTATTCCACATTAGAAAGAAAGAAAAAAGATCAAGTGTGTAAGAAACTAGACTAATTAATTCCAATGCCCAAAAGAAAAAATCTGTTCCTATTGAATTTTATAGTTATCAAGCATACTTTTGAAAACTAAAATTAAAATATCTTCCAGTTATACAAACTTGAAATATTCTAATACCTCCAGATGTAGCATATAGGAAATAACAGAGAGCATAATCCAGAAGGGAAGAGAAGTTGCTGTATGGTCCTGGATAAAGAATAAAGAGCTCTCAAAATGGCAGTTATGCAGTTCGATGTAAAATATATTAGATGAACCCATTTAAAAGGTGACTGGTTTATTTCAATTAACACAGTATGCTCTATGTTCCTTCATGTTACACAAAAAAGCTCCTGTTGGGGCCAGGGAGATGGCTCAGTGGAATAAACTTCCCTGGCAAGCGCAAGGGCCTGAGTTCATTCTCCCTTTCCACCAAAAAAAAAAAAAAAAAAAAAAAAAAAAGCTCCTATTTATTGGCTTGTTTTGAAATGCTGAGTACTATTCCATTGTGTACATATACCACACTTTAAAATCCATTCATAATGTTCTCAGCAGAGTGGAAACAGATCTTGATCAATTCCCTCCTTGTAGGCATAGAAAAGGGCAATTAACTTCTAACGCCATAATAAGTACAGTGGGCCATAAAAGAAGTCACTGTGAAATAGTGACACTAAACCCGCAAGATTTGGAGATAGAGAATATGCCTACTTCTTCACCTCCTGCTCGTGAGACACTGGGCTGGGTACCTGGGAGAATCCCTTCCATGCTGACAGGAAGGGGGAAGCAGAGGCAGGTGGAGTTCAGCAGCAGACAGTGAGTGCAGCCATGGAAGGTTTTCTGGTGGGAGGTGGTCTGAGTCTGAGAGAGGTCCTGTAGGGACAAGAAGGAGAATGGGTACCAGATCCCTTAATATATGATCTCTGATTGTCTGCCACTGATCCCGTCTGCTGGGAGTGAGGCACAAAACCCTTGGCCAGTCACACCTCCAGGAACATGGGCTGAATGTCTTCAACTCTGGCCCATCTGTCAGACCTTCCAGGAGAGTGGCATATTTCACAGAAGAGCTTAGGACTGTTGCTGTGAATTAATTCAGCCCTAAGTGAAACTACCCAAGCATACACCAACAACCACAGAAGAGCGGCATTCAGTCTCCCGCAAGACCTAAAAGGCCTTTCTTATTTGTACTGATAGAGTAGAGAATCAGAGACTAATTTACATGTCAGTATCAATATCACCAATTGGAGAGATGTAGGAGTCTGTTTTTAGTTTTCTGTTTTTCTTTTTTAAAAATGGTATTTATTTATGAAACGCAGTGGAGATTTGCCTGTAAGTGCCTGCTGCTGTTGGTTATTACTTCTATTCTACAGTGTCTCACCATGTAGTGTGGTGTTCCTCCACTGCAAGTGAGTTACAGAGTTTGCTGGCTTAGGCTTTCTGTCAGGTCTCACATGGGCTCAATGTCCACGCGTCTTCTCTCACTTTCCACTTAAATCCCCACTTCTTTCTTCACATCCCCTCACACACCCTCACAGATCTCCCCTCTTTCCTTGTCCAGAAACACTATCATTAAAACTGATTCTTCCTTGCTTTTCCAGCCCAAGGCATGTGTATGTGCAGCTGTGTATGAAGGCCAGTAATTGCCTCAGTTTGGTCACTTAAAAGAATCTTACAGTAGATAAATACCAGCATGTTCTCACTTTTACATTAAACTTCACAGGATTGAGGCATTTGGTCAGACTTGGCTTTTATAAAGTAGTGAGAAGAATATTGTTTCTGAGTTCTTAGACATCTTTTTGTTGATGTGCAAAAATTGTGGGATTGACAATAACTTTTTTTTTTTTGTTTTTGAGACAGGGTCTCACTGTGCAGTTCAGGCTGGCCTTAAGCTCACTTTGTAGCTCAGGCTGGTCTCGAACTCACAACAATCCTCCTGCCTCAGCCTCCCTAGTGCTGGGATTGCAGGCATGCACCACCACGCCCGGCTTGGGATTGACAATAACTTGGTTATACATCACACAGAAATGCTGTACTTTGTCTGATATCGACAGTCTATTAAAAATGGTAAAATTGCATGGATATTGTAGGTACTTTTGGAGCCTAGAAAAAAAGAAATTTTACCAAGTTATAGGCCTTTTTATTTATTTTTATTTATTTTTTTTTGTTTTATTGAAGTACAAAATATCAGTGAGACAGTGTTAAGATACCTTGACAAGATGGATTTGATACAAAGTGTTTTTCTAGTTTACTGGGGTTCAGGGTCCAGCTGGGGGAGACAAGAGTCATGCAAAAGTTTAAGGAAAATGTCTTGGATAAGAAGTGATGTAGGAGCTGAACACTTGGAGAAAGAGCGCGGGAAAGATAGGTTCCCACAGGCCGAGTAGAAGTAAACACTAAAAGTAGTCTGCACATGAGGCTATTTTTATTGAGGAGCTTATTTTTATTTATTTATTTATTTTTGCATATGTGCAGGGTCTCATTATGCAGCTTGGACTTGTAGTGATGTACCTGTTTTCTGCCTTCCGAGTCCTGGGATTACAGGCTTGCACCACCACGCCCGGACTATTTCAGGAGTTTAAATCAAAGATGTCTAATACTAATTTTCAATGCTTTTTGGATCATTATTGTCCTTATGTTACTGTGGTGAGGACTTTGTGCATTAACTCTGTAGCTTCATATCCAGGGCAAATGGGTGATAAGTAAGCAAGGTTTCCCCATTCCCTCTACTTTTCCCAACCCCAAGAGAAATTCACATGGAAGATATTAAATGTAAATAAGCATACAAATCCCACTTCACTGTGTACTCAGTACATGGACTTCAGGGACTATTATTGTGTGTGACCTTTGGTATCTGTTTCTTTTCTCTTTCTTTCTTCCTCTTTCATTTTTTTTCTTTCTTTTTTATTGTTTCTTTCTTTCCTCCCTCCCTTCCTCCTTCCCTTCCCTTTTATGTTCTTCCTTCCTTCCTTCCTTCCTTCCTTCCTTCCTTCCTTCCTTCCTTCCTTCCTTCCTTCCTTCCTTTCTTTCTCTCTCTCTCTTCCTTACTTTCTCTCTCTCTCTCTCTCTCTCTCTCTCTCTCTCTCTCTCTCTCTCTCTCTTTCTTTCTTCTTCCTCTCTCTCTCGGATTTTGCACTGAGCTGCATCTCTGGCCTTTAATTTTTTTTTGAAATATGGTTTCACTAAGTTGCAAAATTGGATCAAGATCAAGCTTAAACTGGCAATCCTTTTCCTTCAGCTACCCAGGATTCTGAGATCTCAGACCTGCACCACCTTGATTGGCCTTCATACCGCCCCTTATGCTTGTCTCCTGCTCCATTGCAGGAAGGATGTGACTATATAACAGCTGCTGGTTGAGGTGAAAGCAGTTCCTGACAGCTCTGTTCTTCTTAGCTGTAGTCTATGATGTTTTATGGTTATAACTTGTCAGTGAACTTAGACTAAGGATGTACAGAGTAACAGTGTGCCACTGTAGTACGGACTTCTGGATCTGAGCTGTGCCGCGTACTCAACAGAATACACGTTCCTTCATTCACTAAAGTGAGTTCCATATACTAATTTTTATTAGTACAGGTTTGCTGTACAGAATGATCACATTCATCGTGGGGGATTTGTTCATCTAGATACTACATAGTACTTCTATTTTTTTCTTTCTTTTCCCCTCCTCTCTCTCCAACTCTTCTTTCTTTCCCCATTTAGAATGTATTTGTTAGACATGCCTATTTTAATATTTCTCTAGTAGCCATAGAAAGAAGGTAAATATTGACCCCTGGGCAATGTGCACATAGGACTGGAGAATCTGATCTTTCTTCCACCAGGCTTTTCAATGGATAGTGTTTTTTGAGCCCCACATTCTTCAAAGTAGATTAGTATAGCTGTGTGGTCAATTGCATTTTTGTTACCAATACTCCAAATATGTTTAGCCCTTTTGTAAATTTGTTTAATTACCTGCCTATTGAAGGTCTCCATATCAATCTCTTCCCTAGGAGCATGTCTGCAATAAATTTTTAATTAACAATTGACACACAGAAATAAGGTCTTGATAAACAGGTGTGCTGAATGTGCACTTGCAATGCAAAGGTTCTTTCTGGATGAAGTTAACATTAGGTAGGTGACCTTTATTGACCAAAAAATAGCATTATTTGACTTATAAGAGGCAACTAGAGTAGTCCAAGCAAGCTCACAGAAACAGAGTTCAGCAGCGCATACAAGGGTCTGGGAGCAAGGGAAACTGGGCTGGACATAAATACTTGGTGGATAAATTGTAGCGATGTACTTACTGACAGAATGTGCTTGTGGTTAACAATCCAGAGTGCCTTGACATCTGTTAAGGAGATCTCTTGTTAAGTGTTTTTATTATGATTAAATATAAACAAGCCAAAACAAAGGACTCTACGGATTTATTGGAAAAACAAACATGATCTGATCGAATTTCTTTAATTCATAATTGAATTCCCAGAAAGTGTAAGGCTTCTCCAGATGTAGTAGCTTAGCATGTACTGTACCCTTACAAATATCATCACACTTATGCCCATGCCCTTTTCTTGACTTACAAACTCTGAGAATCCTTTTGGTAGAATTCACCCATATTTTTTATATTTTATATTTTTATAATAGGATGATAGTAGACAGCGGAGAAAGAGCTTCTGTATCTTGCAGCATTATAAAGAGAATCTGTAGCTTGCAGTTGCCTGGAGGGCCCGCTGTATGTCTAATTTCTTACTGTATTTGGTTACATGAGTGGTTTCCTAAACTTTCAATCCATGTCAACTCATAGGCTGCACTGGAGGGTAGAATCCCTGCCATCCCTTGGCATTGAGATGTTGCTTGTCAGAGACATGAATGTCCTGGAAAGGACATGGTCTCCCCCTTGCACCTTCGCAGAGCTTACAGAGCGGCAGCAGAGCTGTTGCCAGGATTTTGGTAATTTTCAAAAACTGGAAATAAATAGTTGTCCATCAGAGGGCAGTGAGCCACACAAAACAGAAATATTCATAATTCTATATCACTGTGCCATCAGAAGAAGCAAAGTCACTGATATATGCCGCAAAGGAGCCAGCATTTTGGAAAATAGTTACCCCGAGTAAAGGAAGCCAAGGCGAGGAAGCGCGTGTTGGGCAATTCCACTTACGTCACGTGTAAGTGGGGGATGTGAACTCACCGCTAGTGGAAAAGGCACAAGCGTCATTGCTGGCAAGCAGGAACTGCGTGACAGACAAGTGAGCGAGGGGGGAAGGAGGCTGCCAAGGACACTGCCAAACCTTAAAAAAAAAATTAAAAGCTTTTTATTTATTCTGTATTTGCTACATAGCTGCTTGCTCTGCAGCTCAGACTCAGAGTGATGCTCCTGCCTCAGCATCCCCAGCACTGGGGTAACAGGTGTGCATCACCATTATTTGGTGGCTGGCTCAGCAGGGCCCTTACGGCATGCAGTACCAGGGATCTAACCTGGGTCCTTGCAGTTGCCAGGTAGGTGCTTAGACGGCTGAGCTATCTTGCTTATCCACTGATAAACTCTTGAGGCAACGAGCATTTTCAGTATCTTGCATGGTCCATATATGCACCACGTATCAGCACACATACTATAAACATGTGCAGTTAGGGTTCTTTGATGTACTACAATAGAGCTGCTAACTGACCAGAGAATGTGTCAAGAAGTTTTAATAAAACAAATAGCAGTAGCTGTTCTTCATACTGGAAATAAGGATTTAATAATGGAAATTAAAGAAAAATGACATTCAAAGGAAAAAAAAATGACATCTTTAGAATTAAAGATGCCAAGAAAGCCATAAGACTCAAAGAAAACAGATTTGAATGTAACAAAAGTATGAAAATAGATAAGACAAAAGGCTAAACAAGCAATGCTCTTAGATAAACGAGTTCAAGTCACCTAAGAATTACATACGTAGAAATTACATTTTAGAATTCAAGCACTGTTTCTGAAGACATTTATTGAAATAGGTTTTCTACCAAGGAGATGGGATTTTACAGCATGGTGCATGGTGAGCAGCACTGAATTTTGAACATCTTGGACATATGAACAGCAGGCCGGGAGAGGAGCTGGCATGTTATGGTTTCGATCTAGACTGTCCCCTCAAATTCTCCTGTGCTCAGAAGTGGGACTTTATGGGGGTGCTTATACCCATCAATAGATCGGTCAGCTGATGAGTTCATGGTTGACTTGCTGTTGGGAGTGGGGCCTTGACGGAAGTGGGCACAGGGCTGTGATGTGGAAAGAAGCATTTCCCTTCCCAGCTCCTCGCCTCTTCTCTGCTTCTGAGCCAGCACTGCAGGACAGCCGTTCATCCACCAGCCCCTTCTGCCAGGCTGTTTTTCTCTTGGAGCCAACTGATGGTGGACGGTAGCAGTGAGCCAGAGGAAGCCTCCCCTTTAAGTTGTACGTGTTATGGGTTATGCCTGGGTGTCCCCCCATGCCTCATGCAGTCGTGGGGTGGCTTGTGGAGTTTGTGATTGATTCATGGCCCACGCTGCAAACCTGGGTGTGCTGCTGAGCCCACCCTGGGGCAGGTAGCCTGGATACAACATGAGGGGGGGAGAGGCTTGCCCTGGCTGCTGCCCCCCTTTGCTCTTGCCGTTCTGCTGTTTTCAGCTGCCATGAACGGCTGCCTCTGCCATGTGTCCCTCTGCCTTGGAGCCAGCCAAGAATGAACTGAAGCATCCACTAACGGTGAGCTAAAGAATTCCTTCCCTCATGGAACAATCATCTTTGACAGGACTAAACAAAAGGGGCGGGTACAGGGGAAGAACTATTCTGTGTTTGTATAAACAGTACAGTTAGGCTAGATATGCAGCACTTTGGCATAATTCTATGAGAAGAAATATATGCACTAATGGTGTTTGTACAGGATATCCTATCTGCTTCTTGTGCAGTGGATAACCACTGGGAAGATAACAGTGTAAAACGAATTAGTTACTGAGACTGTACTATAGTTCAGCTTTTTTTTTTGGACAAAAAAAGATAGGTATGCAGCTATGCTCTCTTAATTCATTGATCAGAGGCATCTGCTCTAATAGTATTTGTGCATGGAGTATCATGCATGCACCTTGTGCAACAGAAGACCAATATAAAAACAATGTGCAATGTATAAATTGTTGAATCTGTCCTACTGATTTGATTTGGAACTGTCTCATTGCTACTTGTTCTTCAATAAAAAATGGAATTGTTTTCCTGAGAAAAAAAGAAACCCTTCCCTCTTTAATTTGAGTGTTGGGGCTTTTGCCTCAGCAATGACAGAAAAGTAACCAAGACAGCAGGTTTTGCAAATTGTGTGTCAAGGAAGAGAAGGCAACTAAGACAGTCAGACAGAGATGAGCACGTCAGAAGCTCAGAGATTCTCAAGGACATTTCTTTCTGTCTCTGTGCTTCTAGTAGAGAGTTAATAGCAAACTTATAGGAGAGTAAAGATTTAGAATGTTTGACAAGTAGGGCTAGTAATGCCCATTGTAGTTGGTTTTAAAAATATAACAAACATTTGTAACTGGAGTCTATAAACATCACTTGGTTTAATCCCAAACTATATGTAGCTCCCAACTCATCTTATTTGGCATTTATAGGCTTTGTTAATACGCCTTTTTCTTGTTTCCTTGTTCTCATAGTCATACCCTTACAAATGGCTTAAGTATATGCTTGTGTTTCTCAGTAAAAGTGATTTAAAAATCATTTCAATCATTTAAAATCAAATTTAGACTCCAGAATTTTTCTACCAAAAGCATGGTAAACTTATCTTTACAAAAGTTTACCAAATAAAGATCATCAAATGATAAAAATATATTCTTTGAATTTAAAAATCCTTTAAATGAGCTTTTAGAATTTCCTTAAGAATTGGGGTCTTTGTGGCACTGCTCTGAATATCCAGTCATCTCCACATGGCATCTCTAGAAGCAGAAACTTCTCTCTAGCTGCGTGTAGACATCCTTTCCATCCACTCTTTCCAAGTAGATAAGAACACTAGGTTGTTCCAGAAGACGCCATGTAGAACACTATAGGTATTTTACAGACAGCTCGGGGACATAGCTTTATGTTCATTGGCACGCAGAATGCAGGAGAAGGCAGACACAGCTTTCTGTCTGCAACCATGGCTCCTGAATTACGGCTGCTGTATTTACAAACCATCTGAAAAACAGGTGACAGTTTCAAAGTGGGTGCAGGTTTGTTCCTGGAACTTAAAAACATAGATTCACGGCATTATGGGGGAAGAAGAATAGAACTTTCTACTATTCCTTCCTGTGTGATTTAGCCATTCAATGAACAATTTAGCCATTTAATACATCATGTTCATATACAAATTTTCTACACAATTTAGAAATATTTTCAAAGGATATTTTACTCTTTGTAAGTATGAACTTCACAGAAGATAAAAAGAAAATTTCAGGTGAAAACTTTAAATAGTTCTGTTATATTTTTGTATTTTATTCTCTAACAGAGAATAAAATAGGATTTAAATCTTGTATTTTGTTTAGGATTTAAATCCTTTTAGTATTTTGTTTACCCTCCTGGAAATGGAGTGATTTGGGGTCTTATTACATTCATATTCTCAGCAACAGTGAACTTCAGGGATATCATAACTATGTTATTTAATGCCTCATGTTATATGATTTGAGAATATTTCTTTCACCATCATGAATAATCTAAGTTTAAAAAGCATGTACCAGCTTGATGATCCCTAGAAAAATCATTTTAAACTGAGTTTATTCAAGCCTTCTAGTCTAATTTCTGACAATAAAAGTGGATCAAATAGAAATATTTTTTTGTTCACTACCCGGTCCTGCATGCTGTACCAGCCCTGCTCCCAGGGTGCGCTGAGCGAGCGACAGAGTCTGGGTATGGTGGTGCCCACCTATAATCCCAGCACTGGGGAGGCTGAAAACAGGAGGATTTCTGCAAGTCTGAGCTGTTAGTGAGACCCTGTAACAAATACATACAATGAAAGAGAAGAGAAAACAGAAAAATTTTCTTGGAAAAATTTGTAGGACTGATTGTATTCACTGGAGAACCCTTAGGAATGTGATTAATCTTGAAATCTAAATATTCTCCTAAAGAGATGATGCCATCTAAATTCCTAACTGAAGTGTGATAAACATAGACAAGTATTGTCAGGCTGGTCTGATAGTGGATTCAAGCACCTGTTTAAACAGATGCAGAGGTCCCACTTTTCTTTATAGTATGGGTTCAGTCCCCAGCCTGCCATGCCATCCCTGGCCCTGGGGCATGCTGAGACAGCGATTGAGACTGGGAGTGGTGGCATGCGCCTGTAATCCCAGTTCTTGGGAGGCTGAAAACAGGAGAATCACTATGAGTCTGATCTGTGTAGTGAGACCCTGTAGACCCTGTTCTAAAATAAAAAAGGCAAATATGTTCAGAACTATTTTTAATAAAAAATTATTGCTCTTTTATAATATCCACTAACTTTATCACTATCATGTGTATATTTTTTCTTTTAAGTAGTGGTTAAATTGTTTCAAAAGGATGGTGCTGGATGACAATCAAAATTCAAAAGTGCAGAGAAAAGACCAGAGAAATCACGCAGAAATGACCTCTGGTTCAAGATTAGGATTGTTTGCTGTTACATATGCAGGTCTTAGGGATTTATGCTGAGATCCAGGCCAGACCTCTGTCTTTACATCTGAAGGAGAGCATAATGCAAGCTACATGCTGCCTATAACCATGTGTATTTGTTTGTGGGAGCTAGAACTTCAATTGCTTGAGAGGCAGAAATTTACCTTATGTCAGGCTGTCTATCTATGTATCTATGTATCTATCTACGTATCCATCTATGTATCTATGTATTGATCATCTATCTATCTATCTATCATCTATCTATCTATCTATCTATCTATCTATCTATCTATCTATCTATCTATCATCATCATCATCATCTATCTTTGCTAGGTTGTAGTAGGTTCAGGAAGAGGAACATAGTTTTCATAGTCTCTTTTACATTCCTGCCTCACACAGTTTCATATCTTATATTGCATGCACACTATGAGCATAATCCCATGTTTTTGGGTATAAAAATGGATCCCACTTTTCTATATAGCAAGCATTATAGAAAGTGCTCCTTTTGGTCTTTGTTAAGACTGTGTCACCAGTGAACTTAAAAGCATCCGTGCTAACTTTCTGTATGCTGTACCTATCTTTTGAATGAAATAAGAGCTTTTCTTTTGGATTAATAAGCTTTAAGAATAGATTTCAGGACAATTTGTTTAGGAAAGATATGCTTTGTTTACTGTGATGTTGAAAGTCTACAGGGCTGGGGAGATGGCTCAGTAGAATAAGTGCTTCCCTAGCAAGCACAAAGGTCTGAATTCAATCCCTGGTTCTACCAAAATAAAAAAAAAGAAAGTCTAAACATGTATTTTATCTTCAACTTTAAATTCACTGCGCATCTATTTTTTTTTTTATAGTGAATGAATACTGACTGCTGATCAGTTATGTTACCCACAAGAGAAAAATCTTTCAATCTTTTAATAATCAGAGACAAATTCATCCATTTAATTATAACTACATTCTTTTTTCTCTTTTTACTATCAATTTTATTGAGAAAAAAGTATCAATGAGACAGTTTCAAAACAGGTTAGTAGGACTGTTACAATAACTAATATGTTGCATATTGTTGTCTTCATAGTAGTTATTCATGGTACAAAGTGCAGACTTGATGTCTTGTCTACAGACTACTACTTCAAGACTTTCTTCTCATTGAACTAAGAGAAAGTAGCTGTATATCTATGTTAACTATTTTGTATATACAGATATATGTACATATATATATATATATATATATATATATATATATGGTTTTTTTCATTTCTTTTTGGGCCATGTCTTATTTATTTATTTATTTTATTGAAATACAAATATCAATGAGACAGTTTCAAGACACATTAACAGGACAGATTCAATAAATTAATACATTTCAAACTGTTCATAATGTTTTGATATCATACAAGGTGCATACATGATATTATACTTACAGACATTATTATAGCAGATGTCTCTAATCAGTGAGTTAAGAGAATATAGCTGTTTTCTTATTTTTTATAGCTGAATTATATCATAGATTCAATAATTAATACTTTCTACCTTGTTATCTTCCTAGTGGCTGTCCATAGTACTAGAAGCCGACATAATATCTTGTCCAACCATTATTAGCACAAATCTTGTTTCTTATAGAATTATGCAGAAGCACAGCATATTTATCCTAACTATTCTGTTTATAAACACACACATGATGAGTCTTCCTTTGTATACCCCTTTTTTTGTCTAGACCTGTCAAAGATGGGCATTCCATTGTCATTCAACCAATTTAGGTGACTGAACTTGGCGACACAATCCAACACAGTGAAGCATTCCACAATAATAGTGAGTTATCTGAAGAAGTTGCTATTTACAGCTCCACTTATTATTATGGCTCCACGTTATATACCTCATTTTTATATTTTTCTGCTGGATGGTTAAAACTGAGACAGAGCAGGACATATACATCAAAAAATTTAGCTTTTGTATCTGATGAGGTCAGTGAAGTCCCCTCAGGGTTTATCTTGTAGTCCTGTACCTTACTCTGTAGTTCCTTTGTCTGTGTCATCCATGTGGATGAGTCATGGCCAATGCTTGACCAGTTTGCTCTCTATGAGAGCCTGAGAGAAAGTTTTCTCTCCATGTGACTCTCCCAAGGCACACTATAGATCATCAATCCCTTTCTTCTGTGGCTCTGTAATCTCCTTGATCAGAAATTTGGGGCACAACTGAGTTTCATGATGTTACAGTACAAGTTCTCCTATGTCCTGAGTCTTCGCTGACCTTTAAAGGCAAGGACCAAAATGCTCACCTGCCTTGCAGCTCTTCTATTTCTCCAGTTTTGTTCTGTGAACTTAGGTTGTTAACCATCCAGAAGAAAAGCTGATTAGTACCTGCAGCATATGCCATTCAGTTTGCCCTAACTATCTGACTCAATTGTTTTTAGTTGTACATTTCTATTTGTGTTTCTTCTTTTCACTTCTTATACTAGGGAGACTATATGATATTTGCACATGTGTGTTTGGTTTATTTCACTTATGAATATGTGTTCAAGTGGCATCCACTTCAATATAAATGTTTCAAGTTTATCATTCTCTATAGCTGAGTAATACTCCATTATATAGAAATGCTACATGTTTTTCAACCATTCCTCATGTGACAGACATCTTGGTTGTTTCCAAGATTTTGTTATCACAAATTGTGCTGCTAAAAACATAGGTGCACATATATCACTATGATATATTTTTTTCAGTTCCTCTGGGATATATATATATATATATATATATATATATATATATAGAGAGAGAGAGAGAGAGAGAGAGAGAGAGAGAGATTTTTTCACTACAAAGTGTTCCTTTATTTGTATCCCCTTTTATGTTTACTTGTGTCAGAGATGGCTATTCCATTGCCATTCATTTATTGTAAGTGCATGAATTCAGCAAAGTAACCCACTATAGTCCCGTAGTCATATAACTTCATTAATGATAAAAGATAAATGCATAAATGAATTCAAGTGGGTGTGGGCAAGGTAAGACTCTGTATTTAAATTACTCCAGTGTTTCTGGGGTGCTGCCAGACTGTAGTGAGCATGCTCCCTGTGTAGTGTATAAGATCCGAGTTCATGTAGCCTGACAAGACAGTGATGTCACACAGAATGACCTCTGACATGCAGATCTTAAAGTGCTTATGCTTTTTTTAAAGTGTATTTGTCTGTTGTAGGGTGTCACTATACAGCTCAGAATCATGGTGATCCTCCTGCTTATAGTCTCTGTAGCACTGGGTTTTCAGGCATGTGGCACTATGCCCTGAGTCTAGCTGGCTCAGCCTGCCCCCAGGGTGGGGCTGGAGCAGCATGTGGTGCTGGGGATCCAACTGCAGTCTGTCTGCTTGCCTAAGCAGGTGCGTTAGTCTGCTGAGCTATTTCACTGGCCCTGCTTATGCTTTAACTTACTGACTTTTATAGTGAATAAATTATTTGCTACATAGCAGGTGTTAAAAGTTGCACCATGCTGTGTTCCCAGCTAACCCTATCTGGAGCCATTGCTACAATGTACATCAGCACCTGATTAAGCTTTAATAATCCCTCATTGTCTGTAATCTACCAGATGCTGACAGTGACTAGATGGGTTCATTAACTTGTGTTGTGTCACAAAAGGTAATGCTTGCATCTCTCCCTTCTGGATGGTGACAGTAACCTCCATAATTCCCCCTAGGGATATGCATTTTGCTCTAGTATCTCCAGGGTATGGCTAGACATGGAGGCTTTTCTCTGCTTCTTGCTAACATGATAGCCCTTGATCCAAGGCATGCAACACAGGCATTCTAGGAAATTTCTCTCTCCCCTTTTGTTTCTAAACACTCCTAGAAAAACTCAAAGATTACTCTGACTCATGAAGCAGGTTGATATTTTGGGTTTCTGAAACTAAGCGTGCATTTAAAGCCAGTAACTAATAGGTTCTGCAATGGGGGTATTTCTATTTCTTTCTTTTTTTTTTTAAATTAATGTATTTAGTCCAGGGTCTGCAGGGTCTCACTACCCAGATCAGCCTTGCAGTGATGCTCCTATTTTGAGCCTCATAAGCACTGGGATTAAAGGCACACGCCACCACAGCCAGTCTGATATTTCTCTTTCTATAGTCATTCTATCAATATTAATATGAATGTTTTGGAAATCCAGTACATGTGTCTTGTCAACCTGTTAACCTCACCACATTATATGACAGGTTCTGTTCCTTGAGGTGAGGTAAGAGGGACAGTCAACCTTAAACCTCCCAAACCACAACTCAGATGAACTCTCTTATTTTTCCTCAGCAAATCTAGAACTTCTCATTCTTTGAGTGTTAAGAAGCACTTATACAGTCTTCTGTGGATCAACATATTTTATTCTGAAGCTGCATGTACTCACCAGTGAGCAGAGCTTCATATAGGGTGAACATACTGCAATAAGTGTTTTCTCACTGTGGTTTACCATGTTATGGCTGGCATGTACTTTTTTTTTTACAGTTCATTATTTCATAGTTTCACTCTAAAATCCCCTTATTATGGCAGAATCTGCTCTCACTGCAATGCTGTGCAGCATCTTCAGTGGCATATAATATATAACACTTGAAGATCACCCAGAATATGCACTTTGTCCCAAGAAGGTATCTCTTAATATCTGGTCAAGAGGATGGGTCAGTGAGCTTTTCAGCACTCTTGAGAAATGCTTGTAGCTCGAAAGATAGGTTGGAGGTCTAAGCACCTGCCTGGGAAGCGCAAGGACCTGGGTAGTATGCTCAGTACCACATGCTGAGCCAGCCCCAGAACTCCGGGTGGGCAGTGCCTGCCAACAAAACAAAGCATGGTGGCACACGCCTGTAATCCCATCCCTGGGGAGGCTGAGACAGGAGAACCACCTCAAGTTCAATCTGCATAGTGAGACCCTGTACTACATAAACAAATTAATTAATCTAAAAAAATATGCTTGAGAGAGCCGGTTTAAGAGGAGAAACGTCTATTTTTTGTGTGTGTTTTCACAAGTTTCGGCCACCCGTGCCTTGCCCCCCTCCCTGCGTGACTCCGGCGCACTGCGTTATGGCCGCAGTACGCTGAGAAGGAGGCTGCTCACCTCCCGGTGTTCAGGAAGCGAGAAAGAGCCAGCAGCGTCCCCAGGAACTTCACCTCCTTTCACTCAGCTTCTCCTCAGAAAGGTTCCTTCACCTCGCACTGTTACCACACACTGGCTTTCCACCTCCCGTGTAGC
>PVKA01045868.1:0-15286 GCA_004027165.1 Ctenomys sociabilis | reverse complement strand
TCTTATACTAAATACGAAATCATAAGCACTAAAAACATTAAGCACTATGTTTATATACTTTTCCACTTGACAAGATACATTCTTGAAGTACATGTAAAAAGAAATGGACTCAAGTCAGCTGATCAGTGGGTCCAAAAACATTAATAAACTCAACTTTTTCAAGAAAACATAACGAATAATGCAAAAGTAGATTTCCTATTTTTCCAGTGTTTTGTAATTTCCTTCAAAGCATCTGAAAGATTATGTAACTTTAGGTATAGTGATAGTGTTAAGTAATCAAATGAAAATTTGTTTTTAACTTTTAAAATTTTAGAAATATACTACATGCTCTTACCTATGTAAGCAGAAAGCACACTTAAATATTGAAAGCAAGTAATCTAATTGCTTCATTTAGTTATTTAGTAAATAAACTATTAGTACTTTAAAAAAGATGTTACAGTAGTTAAAAATGAACAAAGATACTTTTTCCACTAGCAAATTAAGTGGTATTGGTTGAATACATTTCCAGTGATATTAAACAGTTTCTGGGGAAAAGAAAAACCTAAAATGTAAGTTTTAAATTCTCCTATGATGAGAATGACAAGACCTGGCCCAGGAATATGTGTACAAGAGAAAAGTTTTTCTGTTCATAATAAATCACATTTCTTTCTTCAAATTCAACAAATTTCTAAAATAATATCAGAATAAAATAATGTATATGGATTTAATATATTTGTTTACATTCCTTAATTTAATTTGTTTCCATTTTATGATGTTTATTAATATTACTTAAATTTTAAAAGTAGGTAGTTTATTAAATTGGTTCTAACTTTGGATTAAATTGACTCGCCCTTGATGCTCAAACACGAGGACAAATGTCTTTCTGCACACCATGTGTGGCCAGATAAGACGCAATTAGTTTTCAGTAGCTTCTTTCATGTAATTCCCCTTATTGTGGGAAATGTCATCAGATTCTTTCCACTGTCATTTAACCCAGGTGACCTCCTTAGGACAAATCCCTTGTTATTGCTAGTTTGACCAATGTGTACTCACTCCACACCAACACAGACATCTTTTAAATTACTAAAACAATAAAATTCTCCTGAGTGCTACAATATTATGAAATATGTTGAAAGTAATATTTGTTAATATCTGTTAATTTGTTTAATTATAAAGCATTGAAATTCTTGGTACCTAATATCACACTTTCACCTTTTCTGCTACGATTTCATTTTTCTTCTTTTTTGTCATGGAGGGTATATAGAAATTAATACTTTTCACCAAATACAGATTTGTATTGATTGTGAGGTTTGGACATATAAGAAGATATGTTTTACAGATAATAGAATTATGGTCTAATTTTTCTCTAAAACTATTAGGAGAAACTTATCTCCCTTCATAATCAAGTTGCCATAATTTCTAGCAAGACATCTTATTTGGAATTATTAAAGAAGAAAGATATGGCTTGCCATTGAGCATAAATCATTATTCAATAGTGCAAGTATGATAAAAATAAAGTTTTAAAAAGTTTACATTCAATGTTAAATCTCCATAAGAAAAATGAATAATTATGTTTATTGATACAGGCAACAGTATTATAAACTGTTTTATAATTAATAAAAATTTCATCTTTGTAAATAAAAACATTCCTTAATGATAAAGAAGATTATATAAATCACAGGATAAAATTGTGTATTATTATTTTGACTTTCTTATACTATATGGATTTATACAAAATAGTGGCATATAAATGAAATTCATAATTCTTTTCTACAGTGATATTTCTCATGTGAATTATCAAAAATTAAGTTACAATAAAGTGTATTATTGGGATAGCTGTTTTCTAAAGTATATGACATGTTATTCTCTGTCAGATTTTAAGTGACCTGCACTGATTTCATTAAAATATCGAAGCTAATTTAAATTTCCCAGCAATATCTTACAAACACTGCAAAGCAAAATTACCATGACCCGTACTGTCATGCCCTTTAGATCAGGCAAAAGTACTCAATTTGGAAGTGAGCTCTATTTAAAGTTCCAAATGAAACCCGATAATTTATCCAGAGAAATGAAAGCCCCCAGAACACCTGGCTCATGCAGAAATGATGGCTGCCTAAGACCGATCAGCGAGAGCGTCGTCTTTTCTAATGTAAGACCTGGCATAGCACTTCATGCTGATCTCGAAGAGCAAATGAGCAGGGCAGATTAGGACATGTATTGTACAAACACGCGTGTGCCATGAGGATTCATTACTGTCTGACTTTTCAAAGAACATTTCCTGTGAGAACTATGAGGAAGTTTTTAATTAAATGTATGATGGAGCATGTTGATCTTAAGTCAAAGCTGATTGCATCTTTAACATGGAGTTGTAAAAGTTCTTGCATTAATATTAAAAGTTCCCTAATTTTCCCAGGTGATTAAACTTGTTGATAAATTTTAAGTTTTCAAAAGTAAGATATATTCAAACCTGTTTTCTTTTAAATATCTAAAATCATTTTAAATTGACAATTCCTTTAGTATTATTAGAAGTGAGAGCAATAAGTGAGATATTTTTACTATTGAAAAATGCCATAACTTGCAACACTGAGTAAAACATGATTTGTTTAAATTATTCAATACTGTTGCTACCCACAGAAATTCTTAATTAATTACTTTACCTCAAGCAAAAGGAAAATTTTGTGTAGGTAAAGACTGTCATACCATGTCTTGCATTTCTCTTCCCTGTAGGACAAGTCAAGTAGGTAGGAGTCATTTTAATCATTACATTTAAGAAACAGTAAGTGGAAATCTGTTTTCTGAAATATTTTTCATGGAATTTTCTAAGCTCAGCCTCATTTCCCTGATAGTGATTTTTATGCCATCTTTGATAATCATATCAATATTTTTGCAGTAATGTGGTCTTTAAATTATTAATGAAAGATGCTTCAAAATGCTGCTTTAACTTTCCTATATGTAAGTGTATCTTGCTTTTTCTTGTCCCAAACACTACTGTCCTCAAATTTTTTCCTTTTTAGAGCATTGCTTTCATTCCTGTACTTAAGGTAGGTTGAAATGTTAACAAGCTATGAAAAGACCTCAATCTACCGAAACTATTTTAGTTGAGCTTTTGATATTAAGCGTATGTATGACTTTATTGACTAAAGCACAACCTTCTTTCTATCAGATCAATGAAAGAAACAGAAGCTGGAGAGAAGAGTACAGAAAATGACTACAATAAATATGACCACCTACCAAGCAGCTCCTTCACCATTAGGGAAATTTCCACTGTGTAATAGTAAAGATTAACAAATAAATGAGCAACATACCTAAGTTGACAAAGCTCATGACCATGTCAGCATCGTTCAGAAAGTTGGTATCATGTAGGCTGGCCAGGGGAGGGCTTTGGGTGGTCAGTGGCGTGGCTCGAGATAGCTGTGTGCGGCGCAGGTACCCGTTGGGAGAGGCCGGGTGCCCTCTCCTCTGCCCTCTGGCCTCTGCTGCCAGCGATGCCCTTGTGAAGTAGTTGGACTCTTCAGGGTTTTCTTCATTGGCCATGGCATTGTACAGGTCCAGCATGAAGAGAGGTGCAGAGGACGCTTGTTTTCCAGGTGAAAAAGGTCTGGGTCTGTGAGGCAAACCCAAGATTGAGAGAATTTCCCTCTGGATCTCCCGTCTTTCGTGGTTCCGTAGTCTTCTATAAATAAAACTGGAGTGGACGTGATCCTCTCCCAAACCTCCTGCAGCAGAGCCCACCAGCGGCCAGCAGCTCCCCAGGAAACCCACAACGCCCCTGAGGAAAAGCACAGTCAGAGGCATCTTTGTCCAAAAGCAGAAGTTGGTATTCTAAGTCTTTCTGGTCCACTTTTCAAAAATATCGTAAAGTCCTAGAAGGTGTGCTTCCCCAGGAGCTGTGAAAACAAATTTACCTGTTCTTCATGACAGGGACATTTCTGAACACAACATTCTCCCTGATTTTCCTGCTTTATTTTAAATATTTTGGAATGTGTCAAGAGTAGTTATTCCTAAGAAAGCTGAAACTCAGATTTCCAATTATCCACAGTTGTTAAGAGCTTTTCCTGCACTGATGGAGCAGAAGACGGCTAAGCTTACTGGATCAGATGGCCTATGCATTCCTATACAAATTTATGATAACCAGGCCTTTGGTGCCTGAATTAAGGAAAGCTGGTCTTCTGATGAACTGTAGCTCCCAAGGTGTCTCAGTTGCTCTTGAGTCTTCACAACCCTTGTGCTCTTTTCCAGACAGATGCTGATTTCTGAATCACAAATCTATGCAGATCTGCACCTTGGTGTTGGAATATATATTTGTCCGGCAGCTTGGTGATAACTTTACCATCTTTTGTACCGTCTTAGTGTAAAATAAGACTCAAGATTGTACTACTCATGCAAATGTGTTTCCCTGAGTTTACTTGAAATCTTTCCTGTAAATCCATTCAATCTCTTTCTCCTTCTTACTGTTAATTCCACCTCAAGCAGGCACAAATATACCAGCCCTCTTCAAGAGATCTAAAGAGTAATGTAAGCACAGCCCTGCTGGGAAAGAAGAGGCTTCTCATTGTAATTTGAAACTGGTAAAGCAAAAAGAACTTAACCCTTTTGCTACCAGGAAAGGCTTCATGTTCAGAAGTGTATCACTGTGCGTCTAATGCAGAGCAGTGGAGTGTAGGGCACACAGGTTCCAGGGAAATGAAGGCTAGCTTTCAAGAAAGATGTAGACAGTATCTCACCCATTTGTACAGTGCTTTGTCAGATCTCTTTCTTTAATGGCACACATTTAGTAGACTTTGCATTAGGTCTCTGGTTGTGACAAAGTTAACATAAAATGTCTCCATTCAGTATCTGAGATTATTTTTGCCTTTTTTTCTAAATCATTAAAGCTTATTTCTTAAAAAATAAAGAATAAGTGGAAAATTATGGTTAATTTGTTATTTCTTAATGACAACTAGATCTTTTTCAAATAAAATAAAATTGACCAATAGGAAATATATCCCTGCTCCCAAAATAGTTATAATAATTCAATAATGGTGATTGGGTGATTGGGTGACCTAGCTTTAATTTTCTTTCCTTTATCAGAATTTTAAGCAGAAAAATGTATTTTTATCTTTCTTATTAAATCATTCCATTGAAATCAGTTATCCTAAAAAGTTTCATGATTCTTAACTTCTAAGTTATTTTACCTGAATATAGATTTAAAAACAAGATGCTTTCTATAAAATGTGTATTCATGTGTTTTAACCCATGTAACACAAATATGAACCAGACTGGAAATCACACTTCTTAATGACTACATACTAAGTGAAATTTGATTTCTAAAATATAATAGGGAAACTGCACACCTTTCCAAAATACCACACTTAATCTGAGGAAATAACCAAAGCATGTGTTTATCCTTAATGTTTAATGACTTTAAAAGTTGGAAGTCTGTAGCATTTGTGTACAGCTCTAATTTTCCTTTTAACCACTCACGTAACCTTAGTGCATTTGTTTTGTGGGCTAGCATTCTGATACCAAAGTAAATTTATCAAGCACATTCTAGAATTGCCATGAAATTTTAATGCTTTTCATTTATGTACAGAAGCCTGGCTTCTTGTTGAGTTTCTTTTTATGTGTGTCACCTGAATATATAAAGCAAAGTCATATTTTTCACAATTTCTAACTTTCTGGTAATGTAAGATACTGAAAGTGCTTGTGGAATCTGACTGTGCTTATTACGCTTCTTGTACAAAGTCCATGCGCTCGCTCAAATGATGCTGCTGCTTGGCTTTTGCCTTATTGAAAATCCTTTATTAACAGCCATGCGAGTCGCCATGAAAGCAGCCCCAGGTGCTGGCATGTGTGAAGAAACTCCATAAGGTAACCTCGGGGTAAGCAGCAGCTGGACAGATGGAGTCAGGTAGAGAGGCGCCATTTCAAGAAGAAATAATTTAAAACACTAAAATCTTTAAAATGATTTTTAGTATCCAAATGAAACTGACACTTCTTGCTAAACAGTACAGTTTCACATCACTTTCAATCAAAATTATTCTCTATATTTATAAAATATGTTCCAGAGAAAGTAGGATGCTGGTTTTTTCTCTGTATTTTAAAATGAATTATCAAAGTTATTGGGGCCAGAGGGATAGCTCAGTAGAATAAGCACTTGCCTGGCAAATGCAAGGGCCTGAGTTCAATCCCCAGTTCCACAAAAAAAAGTTACAGATTTGCCTCATTTTCTAGAGCAAGCCACAGAATTACAAAGTAAAAGTTGGACACACTTGATGAAGAAATAGTTCTCATTATCTTCCATAAGTGTGACTTTTTCCTTAAGATAAGTGTGGAAAATAAAAAATGAGGTTGTTTTAGGAATCTCAAAAACTCATTTCACAAAGTGTAATTATAATATTGATTGTTGTAATTGCAATTTAATTACATTCCCAGGCATACAATCCTTTTGTATATTAGAAATAAGTTGCTTGTATTCTTAGTGACAAGTTGTAGTATTCACTTATCCACTCTCTTCCCTTCCAGCTTACTCTGAAATGGCAGACTTATTTTTCAAAAAGAGCAACATGAGAATTAAAGAAAGAATAAAGAGAAGCCTTCCAAGAATAAGAGGAAAACACAAGCCTCTAAATGGACTGTCAATGTCATTCATAATGACAACTAAGCGCATTTTACTCCTTCATTTGCTGGATGTGGTTCTATATCAGTAGCACCATATCTAAGTATGTGAGAATTATTCGTAAGATAAGTATTTGCAACTGCACCATATAAACATCTTAAATTTCGAAGGATATGCTCTGAAATTCTATGAATAATATTGCCTATGGTGAATAGGCATTTGCAGGAAAAGAGACATGGGACTAGGAGAAGGCACCTGCTGGTTCCAAAGCTGCTCCTGAAGATGAGGAGCCCTCCAGAGGCATCTCTAAAAGAAACCCTCCTCGCAGTGGTCTGTTTGCCTGCATACATGTTCACTTAAGTGGGCCTCTGACAAGGAACAGAGACAATGGGGTCCACGTAAGGAGTATCTCTCCACTGTCATTCTTTCTGTCAGATTTCTCTTTGGTTATTAAAATATGACATATTTAGTTCATGGATACATAAATCATGCTCAATGGACCAATTCCTTTTTTCCAGTTTTTTTTTTTTCAATTGACACTTGTTCAGTGGAAATCTGAAGCATTTGTAAATGTGTATTGTTCTAGAAAATTCCATTTATTTTACTTTCTGTTCATGTTGTGTCTTCTCCTTGAAACAAAATCTCCTATTAGAAGATATGATTACAATGAAGAAAGATACTTCGGTTAATGGTAACTGCTTTCCATTTGTTTTCTTACACTTGCAAAATAGTTCCAAACTTTTAGAAAATAGTCACAAAACTCCTAAGCAAAAGCAGAGACATTTTATTGCAAAGGATAACACACAAAAGCCAAGGTAAGTCCACCTGAAGGCTGCGGAGGCCACCACAGTGGGAACAGAGGTCACCTGCTGGAAGCTCTGCCCAGAGAAGGTGGTGTGGAACAGTAGTGGCCCAAAGTCAGGCGGAGCAGCGCCGCAGTGCCATCTGACTCTGATTTTCTCTCGTCTCTGCCTGCAAGGCTGTAGCCTGGCAATCCATGCGTCTGTCTGATTATTGGCTCTTCAGAAAGCCTGGAAATCAGGACAGTTACCAGAAATTTTTGAAAAGTTTTATATTATTTTTGCAAACTTGAAATTATTGAGTATCTTTATGTGAATAGAAGACTTTTTATCATTCTATTTTTATTGTGTTCCTAAGATTATTTCACAGATCAATATGTTAATAATTCTTGGTAGAATAAAAGCAATTATTTTTAAAAATTAAATATTATTACTGAAACACTAATATAAGAATTGTACCTAATAAATAAACCCTAATTAACTCACCCAAAACGTTTGAAAAGTTCAATTCCCTGGCCAGATATTTCATTCATCCATACTGACATTTTGAATGACTACATAGGTTAATCAATAAGCAGTTCTATAGTTGACCAGGAAAAAAACTTTATTTGTAGAGCATGTAGGCTTTTAAAAAGTCATTCACAATAATTAAACAGTTAGGACTGTTTATTAATTAATTTATTCAATCAGAAAATATTTATTATGCACTTTGCATTTAGTTTGAACTGTGCATTAGGTGCAAACACAGGCCCAAAAGACTCACAATCAGATGGTGTTACTATTTCAACAGATTTAAGGCCATAAAATTATTATTTCAATGCAGTCATTAGTCAAAGGACATTTCAGTCTTACCTTAACATATTTGAATACAAGTAGAAGAAAAACAAAGGCTGACTTTTTATTCAACTATATAACAGTACATGTTAGGAAATTGGCGTTTGTTGCACAATTTATCTGTTAAACAAAAATGAACGTAGCACAAGGGATTTTAAAGGAGAGCTCACTCGAAGCACATAGCTTTAAGGACTCATTAAGTTCACAAGCTGCTGAAGCTCTCTTAGGAGCTAGGCTCCTTTAACCTATAAAAGTTTTTCATTTAAAAAAATAAAGCACCTGTCAATTGTCTTAATTTGTACGTATGAAATCAAATACAAATTTCTATTCATATTATTAAATTATTTTGACTCAGAATCAAAAGGATTATGTAATGAGTTACATTAGAACTGGCAAAGCACACTGGTCTATTATTACAGGAAAAGCTTATTGTATTAAAATTGCCCTCGACCCCTATGAATAACTTTTGTTCCTTTCAGTGAATATCTCATTCCTTTGAAATGCACTAGCTTATTTTATGAGTCCTATTTTGCTCTGCTGTCATTGTTTTTATGGCCCATATAGCAAAGCAAGTAGCCCAGGGATGCCTGACTTTTGCTTAATAAACATCAGCAACTAGCACTGCGGCTGCGAAGACTCACAAGAGATCAGACCCCATGGTAACCCCTCGGTGGGGCCATTGCAGGGGGCACAGAGGAGAGAGTGCCAAGCGCTTTTGCACACCCACATTTTTCATAATCTATTCTTTTGCAGATGCCTGACTCTAGCTGCAAGCATCTTCCTAATTCATTAGTCCATCACAGCCTGTGGGAGTATGAAATTTGAATGAGAAGCCCAGCTGCCGACTTACCTTAGTAATTCCTGTTATCATCAAGGTATTCCTCAGGGGAAAATAAAACGTATAAATAATCACTAGTCTTACATTCAAAATGAGAAATGGGAAAGTTTCAAAGTAATGAAAAATTGACCTTACTGTGTTATTGATATTTATTTGTAATATTTTAATTAAAAGTTTCTAGCTTTATTAATATATTTTGTTCCAGGAAACAGACAATATTTTACATAACTTCTTCAGAAGTTTAGGATAAAATTTTAGTCTAAAGAATAGTCATGCATATACCACATAAATTTTACATCAGCAACAAAGAGTTTTATGTATGTGCCACCCATGATCCACTAGAATTCTGCAATATGAGAGGGTAGATGCATCTATTTCCCAGTACCTAAAGTTCTGATGTAGCTAATTATAGGGAGATGTGCAATTATTAATTTTGAGTTATAAGCGTATAATATTCACCTAACACAAACTTCCTCAAATCAGATTGCATATTAGAACCATAGTTAGGAGTGGAGTTCTTTTAAGAGAAAGTAATGGTTGAGGCACATTCAAGACCAACTAAGTTTGAACTCTTGGGAAGGGACTTAGACATCAGGGGTGTGTGTGTGTGTGTGTGTGTGTGTGTGTGTGTGTGTGTGTTGTGATACCGAGGATTTTATCCAGTACTTCCTCACCGAGTTATATTCCCAGGACAATTTTGTTTTTTACTTTGAGACAAGGCCTGGCTCAATTGCCAAGGTTGGGCGGGAACACGTGGTGCTCCTACCCTCAGTCTCCCACTGCAGTAAGATTGCACTGAGCTTTTAGTCAAAGTTGAAAACATGTAGAAAATAATTTTAGCAACATGTAAACAACTACACATGAAATAAAACTGTGTTTCAGCATCAAATAAGTATCTTCAAATTACAAAATTATTTCTATTTTTCTTTGTTTACTAATAAGATTTCATTAAATACAGTAATTATTTAAAAAAATACTTCCTACTTACAACTGGAAATGTGCTCACCCCCTTATCCACTAATCATGAATTAACTCCATATATACACACGGAGAAGTAAAGCAGCCCCTGCTCTTCCCAAAGGTCAGCTGTTTCTACAATTTGGGTGGACCTATGTATTTGCCTACTGAGTTTCAAATGTATTTTCCTGCATAAAGTGCTACCATTTAATAGAGTAAATAAGAATATGTTATTCAAGAACAGCATCTGACAATTCTATAGGAAGTCTTTCCCCATATGTAGTTCTTTCTTAAATTATGATGTGAATCATAAGGCTGCCTTCATAATTTAAAAATTTAACTCCCTGAACTCATATAACAGGTGCTTTTCATGTCTGTATGGAAAAAGGTTCTGCTATAAGAGAGGCAAGATTTGCACTAATGGTGGTTGGACAGGATATTATGTCGGCTTCTAGTGCTATGGATAACCACTAGGAAAATAACAAGGTAGAAAGTATTAATTACTGAATCTTTGATGTAATTCAGGTATAAAAAATAAGATACGTAAGCAGCTACACTCTCTTAATTTACTGATAAGAGATATATGTTATAATAATGTCTGTAAGTATAATATCATGTATGCCCCTTGCACAATACCAAAACATTATGAAAACAGTTTGCAATGTATTAATTTATCGAATCCATCCTATTAAGGTGTCTTAAAATTGTCTCATTGATATTTGTACTTCAATAAAATAAAACATAAATAAAATAAAATAAAATATTTTCCCACATTCCCATTTTTTTTGGAGAGGCAGCTCAGCCCTCACTGAGAGCAGGCCTGGAGGGGCATATGGTGCACAGATTGAACTGTGGCCCCTGTAGCTGCCTAGGCTTGTCTTCGCAGGCACTTTAGACTACTAAGCTACCTTGCTGGCCCTTATTCCTGGTTTTTGTTTATTATTATTATTATTATTATTATTATTATTATTATCATTACTATTATTAATGTATTTAGTACAGTGTCTACAGGGTCTCACTACACAAACCAGACTTATAGTGATCCTCCTGTTTTTCAGCCTCCCAAGCACTGAGATTACAGGTCCGCATCACTGTACCTAATCTCAATGCCTGTCTCTGTGCCTTAGGGGTGGGGCTGGCATGGCAGGCCAGGAATCAAACTGCAGTCCCTGTGTATGCCTAAGCAGATGCTTTAATCAGCTGATCTATCAGCTGATCTATCTCATGGACCACATTCCTGGTTTTTAAAGGTGAACATGTATGCATATGGTACAGGCATATATACACATTCCCAGTGGTCATGCTTATTTCTTAAGTCTCTCCCTACACTGGACCTCCTTTCTATTTGTGTTTTCAACCTGTAAAATCTATTGATTTTTCCTAAACCTTGTACTCTCTTTATCTCTTTCTGTTCTTCCATTTCAGGGTAAATTCTTTATCTTTGTATCTCCATTTTAAAAGCTTTACCCCTGCCAGTCTTCTTGTCTAACTGTAGCTTTCAAGTGTGTGACTGTTCTGGACCTCTGCCTTTCACCACCCCTTTCTTCTTGCTGAGGGGTTTCACTCCCCATCTCCTTCTTCCTCTTCCTCTTCCTTCTAGGACATTTACAATTTCCACAGCTACATGATCATTAGCATTGAAGGAAGGACATCAAATTGCAACATGATAATTTCCCCTTCTGAGAAATGCATTTTCCTTTTTAAATTGATCACAGTAAATGTATCATAATCTGTCAGCCCTACTTTAGATAGATGTTTTCAGACACAGATATAAATCCTGAAACACTCACAACTGTATATGTATTTCTAGCCATAATCATAGCACTAACAATATCAGTAATAACAAGTTTAAATTTTATTGATATACGTATTCTCATAATAAAATTGCAAGAAGGTAAATTACATTATTTCCCAGTATTAAAATTACATACTAATTATAGTCTTCATTTAGCAAAATAAATAATTTTACTTAATCAAAAGAACTAAATTCTTATTCTCAATATCTTTATAACATTTCTCTTAATGAGACACTCTAATCCAATATATAATATTACTTAATATTGTCTTATAAAATGTCTTTATAGAATTTTTTAAAGAAATTATCTATGTATAGTGTTTATGAATTGTGTGTTATCTTTCAACCATTTTTAGGATAGTAAAGTTAAGCTAGCATTTATGATTTCTACTCAAAAATTCCTTATAGGTACATGTATTAATTTATATATATTTTCAAACACACTTTTAAACCAATGAGACTCCTGAAGAAAAACCAATCCAATAATATCTTGTAAACAGAGTGGAACAAATGTCAACACAACTGGTCATGCTTTTAAGAGCTGCCACCACCACCACCACCACCACCCCCTGGCAAATGCTATTTCTATGGAAATCTGGAGCAGTTGGAATACTGACGGCTTTTTCTGGTTTGAGCCTGCAGGTTGGGCCTGTGGAGATAGCTCAGTAGAATAAGCACTTGCCTGACAAGCGCAGGATCCTGAGTTCAGTCCCTGGTACTGCAAAAAATAAAATAAAATAAACCTGCAGATTGCAGTGGGTGCATGGCTCAAACCAAAAAACACAGGAAGGACATGAGCATGATGTCCCACCAAACTGAAATATAAATCAGCAATTTCCCAGAAATCAAAGTCTCTTGGAAGAATAAGACCAATCACTAGAAGAGATGAGCTGGAACCTCATTACCCTACAAGCATTACACTCTTGTCTTTTCAGCTACTTAAAAGCTATGTGGATCTACATTACGTTTTCCAAACAGATTTTACCATGAACTCATTTGTCTAAGGAGCTGATTGCAGTATGCAAACCATGTCCTACGCCTGATGCTTAGCCAACACACTTTGGGAAGGAATCACTCCATCTGCTTACAATTAAAGAGGCAAGATAATGTGATGATTAAAACCTGTCCTCAGGAGTCAAACTGAGTCAGAGTCCTGATATCGCTCTTTGTAACTGTGGAACTATGCTCTGCCTCAGTTTTCTGAACAAGCAGGAACAAGTTCATCTCCAAAAGGAGTGTGGCAGTGTATTTCTGCATGGTAGTTCTCCTGGAAGGAAAATACTTAATTTCATTCTTTCAAATTATATATACTGCACTTTCACTCCTTGAAAAATTTCAGATTAGGAAGTAGTTTTAGGTTTGGTTAGTCCAAACTATAGAGCCCATCCGTAACTTTGATGTTTTCTGCTTTACTGACAAACCAGAGAAAATCTGGCTATGATTCAAGTTTCTTTAAATGGAAGAGACAAGTAAATAGAAGATAAAATTAGAACTGGTCTAGAAGTTTTGGTGGGACTACATGGTAAAGGACTTCAAATAAAAGTGTCATTCAGAAAATAATTCTGCTGCTACTAACACAAATAACTCAAAAGTGCGTGCCTATTTTATTCATTTTCATAAAATTAATTGTAAAATTCATTTTGGTTCACCAGTTGAAAATAGCTATCATTCAGTTACATAATATCATTGCTTAAAAGCTGTTTTAAAATTAAAATTGTTACGCATATGTCATTAAACATGCTTTCTGTCTCTTTGCCAATTATAGGCATTTTGTAACTACTACATATAGTAGTGGCAACAGATAAAACACTCATTCAAAGCTGTGATGATACTAAGTGAAAGAGTTTACCTTCTCCCATATTTATGAGAGGAAAAATGGAAGTCTTTTAGCATTTACAGCAAAATCAAAGCAAAAATCTCTAAACTTATGTTTTATAATTTCAGTGCCTCACTTTAGCTAAGAAAATAATGGCCTGCAGTTCTTTGCCATGTTCTGCAGCGCTCTAAACAAACGAGCTTTTCTCCAGACACTGACAGGCTCTGCCCATCAGAGGCTCTAGAAGGCGCCACCATAATTGCAGTCTCTTTCACACGGAATTTATTTCAGAGTAAGTGGGTGAGCCAATATTTTGTATTTTAATTAAGAAATCTGGATTTTGTTTATAATAATTGACTATTAAGGAAATTCTTGCCAGGTTATACTTGTAAAAGAATTTTTGCCTCAAGTAAGATTGCATTTAAGATTTTGGAACAGTTAGAATTTGAAATAGAATTTCAATTTTTTTAGCAGCTTTCATTATGAAACTAATGATGTAGGAATATATCTGTGCATATTTTCATTCTTTTCATCATATTTTCATTCTGTTCATCTGTGTTTAGGCATGTTTATTATTAGCTTCTTGAAGAAAACTAGTGAATAAATATACTGTTAGCTACAAGCACAAAATTACAATTGTTCACCACATTAACTACTTAGTCAAAATAAATCACTGCTTGAAAAGTTATCAGATGAAGCAATTAACCTTCAAGACAGACAAGAATCCCAAAGAGAGAGTCTAATAAGAAACTATCTTTGCAATATAATCATTCCTTCATTTTGTTTACTGAAATTCTGTCATTTCTAATTTTTTAATTTTTTTTCTCTTTTTAAGAAGTGGAGGGTAGAAAATTAACCTAATGTCACAGAAACAAACAAAATAAATCTTAAATGTGAAACGCTTATGTATTGTCATTATTTCTAAAATATTTTATGGGTATTCCAGTCAAATCTTTTTATACAGTAAATCCTATAATGCTGCTATGGAGCTAAAAAAAATTGCGCTACACCATAATAATGCTTTATTCCCCTTGCTAACACTAGCATTGTCTAACATGCTTTTGTGAGTCAACTAGGGGCAGAATACACTGCAGTTTTCACCTCCAGAAGAGCGAAGTTCCGAGGAAAGCCAGCGGAGCGCTGCCACCTTTCGGTGATGTGCACTAAGAGCCTGCAGATGCTTGCTGTGGTTTTTTTAAGTGGAAATAATATTTAGACATACTTTCAGGTTCCAGAAACAGTAATCCTGTCCTTGCTGCTATGAAAATATCTCCTTTGAACTTTTCATTTCTGGATTATGGGGCTTTATTTTTAAGTGTCTCAGTTTCTGTTTATGGAAGTTTATCCAAAAACTGCTGAACTTTAGAGCCAATTGAAACAATTATTTAATTGTAAAGCATGACACTGAGAGTAAGTGATGAAGAGCACTGAGAAACTTTCATATCCTAAGGTTTTATTGTGAACACTTCTACTATTTCTCGATGTAATAAGCCACAGCACTTTGTAATGACGCATTCAAATTTGCTAAACATTAACTGCATTTCTTTCAAGCAGGACGTGTTATGCCTTCTCACCCTGTGTTTTATGTACATGCTTTTATTATTTTTACTTTATTGAAGAACAAATAGCAATGAGACAGTTTCAAGACACATTAACAGGACAGATTTGA
>PVKA01045867.1:0-15279 GCA_004027165.1 Ctenomys sociabilis | reverse complement strand
TTTTTTTGTGGTACTGGGAACTGAACTCAGAACCTTGCACTTGCCAGGCAGACACTGTGCTGCTGGGCACAGAACTCTGGCACAATCTAAAAATATTATCACCTCAAGGCCTAAACTAAACTAAACTTTTGTTTTTCCTTTGACACCAGAGTTTGAACTCAGAACCTTGCACTTGCCAGGCAGGTACTTAAGCTGCTGAGTTCTTTCCCTGACCCCAACTTATACTTTTTTAAACCTTAAAAATTAATTAACTATACTACCAGGAGAGCAAAAGTAAAAACAAACCACCCAAAATCCTATTTTACAATTATAAAATTGTTGCCAGGAGTGGTGGCGCATGCCTGTAATCACAGCACTTGGGAGGCTGAGGCAGGAGGATTGTGTGAGTTCGAGACCAGCCTGAGCTACAAAGTGAGCTTAAGGCCAGCCTGAACTGCACAGTGAGACCATGTCTCAAAAAGACAAAAAAAAAAAAAAATTATATAATTCTATTTGTATTTTACACTTGTAAAATCCTATTTACAATTATTTGACTCCAGAAGATGCTTATCCATTTTTTTGACACAGGTGTCTGAGCTTCTTAGAATTCAAAGAAAATTCTAAAACCAGCCATGAAGCCCGTACTGGAAGAGGACTGGAACCTGGTGGCTCCCACCTCACATGAGCACTGCAGCCTTCTCCAGGGTGGACCCGAGGCTCCAACTTGACACACTGCGCCGCCACAGCAGTTCCACTGAGGACCAGGGGGGGCTGAGTTGGCTACAGCTTAGTGCCAAAACCCCAAGGCTAGAACGGCAGGGAACCCCCAGGCGTGAGTACAAAGGCTACTCAAGAGCTCCCAAGCTGACTCGCTTTGATAACTTGTGGTGCAGCATAAAGCCAGCGAGTCCATGTCCAGCCCAGGCCCTTCAGAAGGCTCGCACCTCAGCCACTTGGCCATCGGCCTCTTTTTAAAGGAAGCTGCACTGCTTTGCCATCTGCCTGTGTGGGCACGGGGCTCTGGTGCCAAGCCTAAGGAGTGGCAGTGCTCAAATGCACGCGCCTTGCAGGAGCCTTCTCACTGCAGCGCATCTTCTCCCCCGCCCCTGGCATTTTAAAGAAGAAAACCAGTTTCTAGGATCTAGAAAAAGACAAGCATCTGAGGCTAAACCCAGGCAGAAGCATTTGAGAGCGCCAGGATGGTTTCTCTTGGCAAACAAGAGTGCCTTGTGGCTGGATGTGAAGTGGAAAAAGGGCTAAGAGGCCAAAAGACTGATAATGCAAACTGTGTGCTGCCTTCTCTTCAGGGAGCTATAGCCTACTGACCTACAGCAGTTTCTGCCTCAAGGACCTAAGAGCATCCTAATGGCAGTCAGTCATGAAAGACCAATCTAGAGAACTATTATGAAAACAAAGCAAAAGAATGATTAACATAAAATTGAGCATGGTGGCTATTCAATGAAGGGGCAAAATGTAATCAGGAAGCTAGGCTCAGGCCTTCCATAGTACTGCTACCAGCGTGTATCTGCTGAGTGGGCAGGTAGCATTCACTGCCTAGGTCTGTCCCCCATGGTGTAGAGGGGACATCTGGAATGATAAAGGGCCCATTCTATGCTGACATGCTGTTTTTAGAGCGCTCTACAAATGATGCGGCTGCAGTACATATCTTAAGTGACTTTAGACCACGTTTATTCTTCCCCAATCACTTTGACAGGCACAGGGTTGAAGCACTAGGGTGAGTGGGTAGGATTTGGGGCTATGCTCTCCAGTGACAGAAAAAGACAGGGGCAGAAGATGCAGACAAAGAGCTTTTCTGAGGCATCAGTGCTGATAGGTGAAGGGACACTGATAATTACTATTTGTTTTGCAACAGACTTGGGGGATAGGAGGAGCAGCAGCAAGCACAAAGCGACAGAGGACACCAATGCACACACGCACCCACTGACCAGAGCTCAAATTCCTTAAAATCTAAAGCAAAAGCAATGAAACAGCAAAGGCTTCCGGCTCTGGTCAGATGCCCTAAGGCTTATACATGTATTCTTCCCTAAAGTTACTTCCAAACTAGGGTGCCCAAATACAAGGCTTTGCTGCCCTAATGTACCTCTGGCCCTGCTAAAGCACATGGTGCCAAGCCAGGCAGCCTGTGCCATTTCCAGCACGTCACAGCCAGTGTCTGTTCATGTGCTGCACGCATGAAAACCATGTGCTTGCTGCTAGTTCCAATACACAGACATCTGTGCAGCAAGGTCAGATCCAACTCCACCACACACCAGCCGAAGAGCCGACAGGGAGGCACTTTCAAGAGAGGCTAGCAGGTGCTGGCCAACTCTCCAGCCCAAGGAATGAACGATGCTGCCAGGAGAGCATGCAGGGGAAAGGCATGAGGCTCCAGTGGACAGTCAGGCGGCTAGAGCCCACACTGAGAGAGCTGCCAAGCTCATCCACTTTGGGGGAAAATAGTGAAAAAAATCAACAATGTGTGGACCCCAAATCCAAATGTTCCTCACCATGACAAAAAACCATTTTGGGCTCAGCATGTCAAGCCCTGACAGAAAGACACCTTTAGAGATGAAGACCAGAAATTAATAAAAAAATTCTGCCCCCATCTTCCAGGTGCGTCTATAACAGCAGACCCCCACATGGATGCCAGGCAGCCTGCCTATCTGCCCCAAATTGCTTCTCTTTTTCCCAAACAGAAAACCACCTCAGAGCTGGTCTCCATTTCTGTACTTCACAACTATGGAGACTGCTAGGAATGCCTCAACTATTAGTAAAAACAAACCTAGTTTTATTTTGTTTTTTGCTTTTAAGATTGGACCTCACTATGTAGTTCAGGTTGGTCTTGAACTCACTATGTAGCCTAAGCTGGCCTCAAACTCTTGGCAACACTCCTGCCTCAGCCTCCTGAGTGCTGGGATCATAGGTCTACAAAACCACACTCAGCTATAAAAACAAATCTTGAAAAATTGGAACAAAGTATCCAATTCCCAACTCCATGTTGTAGCATGATTCAAGAAGGGCAGATCAAATGTTATTTTTCCCCAAATCCAACGGAAGACAATTAGCTCAACATATGTGAAACAGCCCAGGAAACTCCACCAGTTTTCCTGAAATAGCAAAGTTCTATATTACACAGAGGCCCATGGGCATCAAGCCCAGCTCTCTGAATTCTGACATATGTGTGGTACAAGGCCTAGCCCAGTTCCCAGAACAGAAACTTGATTAGTTGGCAGGCCTATGTTTTACTTTAGTTCAAAAGCATTCTCGAAGTTAAATCCTAGAGCTTTGCAGACTCAGTATATACAGGCATGTCCACTCAGCAAACTCAAAGGCATCTGAAAAGAAGTCAAGTTCTCTTAATGTTAAATAAAGCATGGAAACTTCTGAGCCTTATGAAATGATGACAGGATGTACTTTCCTTTCCACAGCTGTGGGAAAGATAGATGGGAAAAGTAGATGTTGAATACCAGCAAAGAGAAGTATGCCTACAGGTTACTGTAAATGCTCCAAATTACATAGCAGAGGCCCATAATTAATCCTAACCGACAGGGAGGAAGAAGGCATACACCCTTTGGCCAAAGACTGAAATTTCTTACTGCTTATAGGTCCTACCCTTTAAGACAAGAAAACAAGAAACAAACTCCAGCTCATCCCTCCTCTCACTAGTGTGGACCTGCTTAGGAGGTGCAGAGCCACCGAAATCACAACCAGGCTGGCCAGACTTAGCCCAGTCCTCACAGCTGTGCAGCTGCCAGGGACACTGGCAAGCAGTAAGCTGTGGGAAAGCTCATGCGCAGCACAGATCCTGAGCATGGAAAAAATGCACTACTTCAATGGTACTGCATCTCCTCTAAAAAGCACAAAGTATTCCATTCAGACCTTCTTGTCTTCAGTCTAGTCCTACAAGGACAGGAATGAGATAGTCATCACACTCCCATTTCTCAGATGCAAGAAAGGATGGACACAGATGACCCACTGGCCTCCATCTCGCAGCTCTCGCAAAGTTCTACATGCAGCCTTGGCCTTCACAGCCACCACCAGCACGCTGCCGTCCAACAGCAGGCACACCACTCGCTGAGCACAAACACCTCACTCTTTTCTAATTCATCCAAAAAGGCCCATGGACAAAAAATGTAATTCACCAGTGCCCTAAACTACGCTACTTTGTAGAGGTACAGTCCAATTTGCTCAGCAGCAGAAAGCTGTATTGTGCTTAATGTGAAGGTTGGTGACAGAGCAGCCAGTGACCATTAAATTCTGCTTCCAAAGGCAAAAAGCCATAAAACATTATATGCCTTTTTCACTTCCCAATCTATTAGATGTAGCAGCTAATTTCACGCCACACCTTATATCTGGCATCTCTGGAATCTTAGACCAAGTCCTGGTCAATATAGAACAAAGGCAGGAGAAACCTCAAGAAAATTAGCAATCTATCCTGTGTCATTACCCACAGTGCCAATCCTGCCTCCCACCCCCATGCAAGAAGAATCTCATGATTGCTAAGTGGAGCATCCAATGCAGAGCCAACCACAATAAAAGCTGTTTCAGCAGCCACATACTTTTCAAGACCTGCGCTCCCAGCATGAGTTCATCCAGAGACAAATGGAGAGGCATGGGCCTACCTGAAGGGCAACATTCTGATTTTCTTAGGGAATTAGGGTTTGACCCAATCCCTAAAACAAACCCATGGCACAACAGCTCAGAAAGGAAAACAAAGCCAAACCTGGCTCACCTTTTCCTCCTGGAGTCCCCAAGTTCCCCTGAAAAGGGAATCCCAGATATGAATGCTTCCCAGTCCAGAATCAACTGGAGAGCTTTTTTAAAACTCCAATTCTTTGGATCCAGGCAAACAGAGCTTTTCTGAGCCTCCACCAGTGACTGGTGCACAGCAAAATTATCAACATACACTGTCAACCTGCTCTGCAGACTTGGTCTGTGGTCTTGGTCTCAAGCATCTACCACACGAGGAATACCAAGACCAATGACAGCCTTCCTAAGACCCATTCCCAACACAAGCCACACTGGCAGCCGAAACAAGGAAGTCTCATTTCGCTGCCACACAAGTTGACAGTTTTCTATTACAACACAGAAGACCTACCCCTAAATGTCAAAATACCAGAAATGCAGGGGAAGCTGGCTAAGCTTGGAATTTTCATTAGGTGGCCTAAAATTCATGAACATCACTCAGCATTCTTGCACGGGCTTAAGAGCAAAGCTATTTTTTATTCTGAAAGTGGTTAGCACATAAGCTTGAGACAATGTGTGTCTAAGGAAACCACCAAGAAGATGCAAAACTGAACAGACCCCCAGTGGGCTGCAGACCTGAGTGCTGGAGTTTCTGGTCATTCGTGGTCCACAGGAGTGGGAGGGCTGACAAGCAGGTACAGGGGATAATGGGAAGGTGTCACCAGGATAATTGGATGAGGGCCACCAGCTTTTTGCCCCCAAGGACAAACATTCGCAGCCAACTCCCTTCCGGGGTAATAATGGTGGAGGGACGCCTTGGAAAAAGTTAAAAAGAAAACCAGTGGGGGTGGGGCATGGGGTTCCAATCATTTCCCAGCAAGGGAGATGCTAACCAGCTGATAAGTGTCACCCAATGTGATCTAAGAGCGAAAGCTGTTTCCACAATTATTTCTGACATAATGTGAGATGTTGCCACCTTTTAGCCCAGTCTCTGCCTTTTCCTGAAGACCCCGTCTTTGCTAGAATCCAGGCAGCAGTCAAGAAACCCGGGGGCGGGGGTGGGGGGCAGTCCCTGGCCGGTCTCACCTCCCCGCGTCCACCTCCCGACCAGCAGAACATCCCACGTCGGTGAGGTTCGCGGCGGAGGCAGCCAGCTCTCCCGAAGGCCTCTTGCCGGTCCCGTCTCCGCCTCCCGAACCGCCGTTGCAGCTCTTCGTGCGAAAGAGGCGGCTGAGGCGGATCTTGAAGGAGCCCTTTCGAGAGGGGCCCGCGAGGGGCCGAAGGGACCCGACAGGCGGCGGCGGTGGCGGCGGCAGCTGCTGCTGCTCAGCTCGGCCGAGCCGGCCAGAAGGAACCAAGTCCTGCAGCGGGAAGGGCGCTGGGGGCAGATCTGGCCCCGGGGTCTGCAGCACCAGGCGGCCGCCCCCTCCTCCTCCGCGGCCCGGGCTACTGAGCTCCTCTTCCGAGCAGCTGTTGGTCTCCAGGCTCTCGGCCTCCGACTCCAAGCCCTCCAGGACCAGCAGCGCGTCGCTCGTCTCCGTGGGGTCTTCCCCGGCCTGCGGGGCGGCGGCCGGCGGCTGGGGCTGTGGAGCGGGCGGCTGCGAGGGGCACGGGCACGGGCAGCAGCCTCCGCCGGCCGCTTTGCCCCCCGAGCCAGCCGGCTGCCCGAGCCCCAGGGCCGCTAGCTGCGCCTCCAGTCCGGCGGCCGGGCCCCAGGCCCTCTCGATCGCCAAGCTAGGCGGCAGGGCCTTGGGGTCCAGGGAGCAGCGGTGTCGCGGACACAGCAGCTCCGCGGGTCCCGGGCCCGGCGCCGCCTCCGCGTCCTCGTCCTCCGGCGGCCGCCCCACGTTGCGGAACACCATCAGCTGAGGCGGCCGCGAACCCCGCGGGCCGGGCCGCGCGAGGAAGGGCGGCGGCGGCTGGCCCAGCTCGGGGGCCGCCTCTCCATAGCCCAGGAGGCGGCTCAGCACTCGGTACGAAGCGGCCGCCGCTGCCGCCTCGCCATCCCGGAGCTCGGCCCCCTGCATCGGGGTGCAGGAGGGAGGGCGGGCGGCTGTGGTAGCCGGGCTGGGGAGGGGACTAAGCCGGGCCCCGCGGGAGCCCCGCCCGCCGCGGCTCCCGAAGCGACAGCGTTAACGGCCGCCGCTGCCTCTGCCTCATAGAGGGGGGCGGGGGGCGCGCGGAGCCCAGCGCGAGCCCAGGCCGCGCGCCGCAGCCGCCGCCGCCGCGGACCGCCCCCAGGCTAACGCCACTTCCGGCAGAACTGACCACGCCCCCTTCCCGGGACGAGCTGGCGCCGGCCTCCGCTGAGCGTGACGTACGCGCGCCCCGAGCTGCTATTGGACCGTCGTTCTCCTGCCCTAGCGAGCCTTGCGTTTTACTTCCTGGGTGCAAGTCCCGGGGCAGTCCGGGTGGTGGAGTGGGCGAGCCCTGGGTACCAGAGACAGTGCTGGGAGACAGCCGTTGTTATTGGGAATATCTGTAGTTTTTTCCCCGCCTATACAGTTTGCGATGAGCCTGGCTGAGTCAGTTCGTTAATCTGCATCCTCTCCCCAGACCCACCGGAATTACTGCCTGGGCACTGTGTTCTAAATCCCGTCATGCGTAAATAAGTGCTAACAACTGGCACCCAGGGCCAAGAAGGGGAATGCATGCCTATATGTACATGTAAGTGTATCATCAGGGCTTGGCTGATGCAAAGGATGTGTAGCGCACAGTTCACAAATCATAATGAAAACACAATGGCAAGCCGGGCATGGTGGTGCATGCCTGTAATCCCAGCACTCGGGAGGCTGAGGCAGGAGGATTGTTGTGAGTTCGAGACCAGCCTGAGCTACAAAGTGAGCTTAAGGCCAGCCTGAACTGCATAGTGAGACCCTGTCTCAAAAAGACAAAAAAAAAAAAAAAAGAAAAGAAAACACAATGGCAAATTCCGTGTGTGTGTGTGTGTGTGTGTGTGTGTGTGTTGCTAGGAAAAGAATAGCCCAGGGCTTCCCCCTGCTAAGATTGAGCTCAACCACTGGCCTTGCCAAATGCTTACATGGCAGCCAAACTGGTAACAATGACCAAGGGACAAGGCACCTTGTTGATATTTTCCTCTGTTAACACAAAAGGACAGTGAAAAAGCAAAGGCAACCTCTACTGTCAACAATAGGAACAACCTCTCTACCAAATTAGAAAAGTTATCAAATACGGGAAGAATATAACCTTTATTTTTGCGCTATTCACACAGCTATAGACATAACACGTTTATAGCTAAATTAGCATATTCTCTCTCACTTTCTCAAATCTACATAATCTACAAAACGAATCAAGCCCAAATGTTTGGCACTTGCCTAAGGGCTGATTTAGTCTGTCAGCCTCATCTTACTGAAACATACCATTTGTGATATGGTATTCTAAGCATGTGGGTCCGGCCAGATAGCTCAGTGGACTGAAGTGCCTGCTTAGGCAGAGCACAGCGGCTGCTGTTCGAACCCTAGTGTGCAATCCTAGTCCCGATTGACACTGGGCATGGTGGTGTGTGCCTATAATCCCAGTGCTTGGGAGGCTGAAAACAGGAAAATCACTACAAGTCTGATGTACATAGTGAGACCCTATAGACCCTGTACTGAATACATTAAAAAAAAAAAAAATTAAGCATGCAAGGGCTGAAGAGATGGCTCAGTGGAGTAAGTGCTTCCCTGACAAGTGTAAGGGCCTGAGTTCAATCCCCAGTTCTAGAAAGAAAATAATAATAATAATAATTAAGCATGCTTGCGCTTGCCAGGGAAATGCATATTCCACTGAGCCATGTCCCTGGCCCTTTTTAATGCAAAGACTGCAACTTACAAAAAAAATTAAGCATGCAGATTTTCCACGCATAGTGGCACAGTCCTGCAGCTGCAGCACTTCAGGGGCTAAGACAGGAGGACCAGCGCAAATTTGAGGTCCGCCTGGGCTAAGTAGTGAAACCCTATCTCAAAACACATACACACAAATGATAATCATACAGATATACTGGACATTAATCCCAAGAGCATAAGGAAGGCGGCCAGGGAGATAGCTCAGTGTAATAAGTGCTTGCCTGGCAAGTTCAAGGTCCTAAGTTTAATCCCTGGCACCACCAAAAAAAAAAAAAAAAAAAAACAAGAGCAACAAGAGCATAGGGAAAATTATTAGGAAATCAAGGGTTTCAAAAATTTATTACCTTTATTTTAAATATAATTTGTACGCTTGTACATATCCTTTTTTTTTTTTGAGATAAAAAAACTGTCTCACCGTGCAGTTCATACTGGGCTTCAACTCACTATGGAGCTGACCTCCAACTCCCAGTAATACTCCTGCCTCAGCCTCCCTCCCAAGTGCTGGGATTGCAGATGCGCATCATCATACACAGCCATTTTTTTTTTTTCTTTGTGAGACAGTGTCTCCTTGCAGTTCAGGCTGGCCTTGGGCTTACTTTGCAGCCCACGCTGGTCTCAAACTCATGAAGATTCTCCTGCCTCAGCCTCTCAAGTGCTAGGATTACAGGTATGCATGTGCCACCACATCTGGCCATAGCCGGTTATTTTTTGCAGCACTGGGAATCAAACCTGTATCCTTGCACATGTTAGGCAAGCATTCTATAACTAAGCTCCATCCCCAGCCCTATACGTTTACATAATCTTTTAAAACAGTGGCTATGTTTACAAAAGAGCTTATATAATTTGAGCAACTTTAACAATTGACTTTCACAAGCTGGGATGATCTCAATCCATAGAACCACTAGAGCTCAATAAGGGTTTCAGCTTGTCTTATGTGACCAGGATGTTATAAGGTGAAGCTTGTGGCATGGAGGAGGTGAGAGAGGAGGCAAGGGGACCAGTTAGGAGCCCGTGGCAATCTTCCCCAAGGGAGACAATGAAATTTGTAGGGATACAGAGGATCAGCCAGCAGAATTTAGCAACCTCTGTACTAAGATCCACGGAAGGGATCTGCAAAGTCCAGCAGCCAGAGGGAACTTCTCAAAATGCAAGTTTAAGGGCTGGGAGATAGCTCAATAAAATAAGTGCTTGCCCGGCAAGGGCAAGGTCTTGAGTTCAATCCCCAGTACTAAAAAAAATCTATCCTTTAAAAAAGAAAAAAAAAAAAAATGCTGGGTGTGGTGGCGCATGCTTGTAATCCCAGCACTCAGGAGGCTGAGGCAGGAGGATTGTTGTGAGTTCAAGACCAGCCTGAGCTACAAAGTGAGCTTAAGGCCAGCCTGAACTACATAGTGAGACCCTGTCTCAAAAAGACAGAAAAATAAAAGAAAAAAAATGCAAGTTTGTCCACAGCCTGCACTTGTAATTGTTCTGTGTCTGCATTCTTACTGCTTTTAGGCTAAATAAAGACAAAAGTCCTTAAAGAAGCCTAGAGAGCCCTGTGTGATTGACTGCTCCATGTCTCTGGCTGTGCCTTGTCTGGCCCTGCAGCCCCATAAGCACGATGGCAGTTTTCCCCATGGCTGACATTTCACAAGCAATTCTCATTTCTCTTTCCTGTGCTTGTCTCTGCCCAGACTGGCCAGAGAGCTTAGCAGATTATAGCACCTGCTTAGGCAGACTCATAGACCACGGGTTTGATCCCCTGCCTGCCATGCCGGTGAGACCCTGTAGACCTTGAACTAAATACATAAAATAAAATTTAAAAAACCATGCCCATTGCTTCTCCAACTTTTGGCCAAGGTCAAATAACTGCCCACTTCTCAGACTGAGCTCACACCTATAATCCCAGCACTAGGGAGGCTGAGGCAGGAGGACTACTGTGAGTTCAAAGCCAGACTGGACTACATGATGAGACCCTGTCTCAAAAAAAAAAAAAAAAAAAAAAAAAAAAAAAAAAAAAAAAAAAAAAAAAAAAAAAAAAAAAAATATATATATATATATATATATATATATATATATATATATATATATATATATATATAACCAGATGGCTCAACGGATTAAAACACCCGTTTAGGCACATTCAGGGACTGGAGTTCAATCCCTGGTGTGCTGTGCTGACCTCACCCATGGGGCGCGCTGATGGCAACTGACTGGGCATGGGAGCGCGCACCTGTAATCTCAGTGCTTGGGAGGCTGAAAACAGGAGGATCCTATGAATCTGATCTACGTAGTGAGACTCTGTAGACCCGGTACTAAATATCTCCTCGCTCCACCAGGGAGATCAGCTTGCTTGCGCCTTCCCTCCTCTCTGAGCTACAGGAGATGTGACTAAAATCTATCTTCACTCCTATACCATAAACTCTAAGAGGGCGGGGCCGTGTTCCCTTTCTGTCCTTGAAATTCTCCAGCACCAAGGACTCTGGCGGCATAGGGTGGGTCCTTAATACATCCGCGTGGAATGGTTACGCAGAGTCTCCGGTTACTACAGAATTAGGAAGAAGCCGACTGAAGCTGATGGGTCGCTGAGCCAAGCGATCGACTCACAGAAATGCGGTGGCATGCAAAACCCACCGCGCCTGACTGCCAGCGTCTTATTCACTTTGCTCCCTTCCCCCAGCGCCTTTTCAGATGTCCCTCGGGTTTCTGGTCCGGAGGATCCCAGAGCCCCTGAGGCCTCAGAAGAGACGCAGGGCTGTCTGGGAAAGTGTGACCCCAGGAGCTCGGAAGGCGAGGCTCGCGGCGCTGCAGCGCCCTCTGCTGTCCAATGACTGTCTCGGCCTCAAGGGGGCCGCCTGCCGGAATGCTGCCTTTCCCAATGCTGGAAAAACGCTTAAATTTAGCTCCAGACAAAGATAGTGTCTTTGTGTCTGCATGACTTGAATTTCTGTAATCGTTGGGCTCACTTTTTTGTTGTTTTTGGGGTGTGTTTGTTCGAGGTGGGGTCTCCCTCTGTAGCCCAGGCTGGCCCCAAACTTGTAGCTGTTCTGCCTCTGTCTCAGCAGTGGATTCAGAGACGTGTTGTACAGGTTGTTCCCACCTCTGTTAAAGCTTGGTGGCCTTGGGAACGTCACTTTGCTTTCAGGGTTTTTGTTTCCCTCTCAGTAAAAGAGGATTCTGAGAGGGGGCTAAGGGGATGACTCAAAATATTGGGGATAGGCTTAGGAGAAAAGAAGCCCAATTAGGGGCTGGGGAGATGGCTCAGTGGAATAAACACTTCCCTGGCAAACACAAGGGCCTGAGTTCAATCCCCTGGTTCTGCAAAAAAAAAAAAAAAAAAAAAAGCCAGAAGAAAAAAAAATTGAAAAACAAACAAAAGAGGTCTGGGGGTATAGTTTATGGATACATCACATGGTAGTCCCCCCTGAGGGAAGCTGAAAGGTGAGGAAGCCCTATGGGGAAGCAGGAGCTTCTAAGACCCACCACCACCAGGCGCAGGGCTCCTGGGCTATCCGGTCTAGCAGAGGGAAGGAAGCGAGGCACAAGCTTCAGGGGAATCAGAAAAGGCAGAAGCTTCCATGCAGAAAGGCAGGACAAGGTGGGCTTCAGGTGGGAGAGTGTGTGGGAGCGTGGAGGGGAAACACCGACTGCCCCAAATCCACAGTTGTGGCACCTGTTAGATACAGGCTGGGGGGACCTGGGTCCCCAGAGTGGTCTGGGAGGAGCTGAACAACAATGTGGGCTGAGGGAAGTGAGTCCTTTCATGGCTCTGGGTCCTGATTTACTCTTCTGTAAGAGACATATCATTATCATCAGAGACAGAGCCTTGCCATGTAGTCCAGGCTGGCCTTTTTTTTTTTTTTTTTTTTTTTTTTTTTTTTTTTTTTTTTTTTTTTTGTCTTTTTTGTGACAGGGTCTCACTATGCAGTTCAGGCTGGCCTTAAGCTCACTTTGTAGCTCAGGCTGGTCTTGAACTCACAACAATCTTCCTGCCTCAGCCTCCCGAGTGCTGGGATTACAGGCTCAAGCTACCATACCTGGCAGGCGGCAGGATGTTATCAGAATTCCCTGAGGATAACAGTGGTTTAATTAGGCAGAATAGGGGAGGCAGAACTTTATGTTTGAGTCCCAAAGTGAGCAGCTGCATCACCTTGGAGGGCTCTGAGTCTTGGGATCTGCAGCTGTGGAATGGGAACAAACCATACACCACCCGTGGTTGGGACTAGGATTATCTGAGATGATGGCCAGGAAGAACACTTTGTAAACTGCCCCCCGCCTGATTCTGGTGACATTAGGCTCGCTTTTCTTTTCTTTTTTGTTTTTTGGTGGAACTGGGAATTGTATTTAGACCCTTGCGCTTGCCAGGCAAGTACTTATTCTACTGAGCCATCTCCCCAACACTAGGCTTGCTTTTCCACCCTCAGCATCCTGGTCTCAAATCCCAGATGAGCAGCGTGGTGCTGCGGGTGCAGCTTGGCACCCTTCATGCAGCTGCCATGAGGTTGAGGGGGCAGAGGGGTGGAGAGCTCAAGCAGTGTTGCTATGGCACCCAACCCGGATTTGCCCATCTCTCAGACTAGAGCAAAAGGCAGAGGGAGGGGGAGGATAGCAGGACCCGCCCCTCCCTCCCTCCTCTCCGGACAGATGCAGGGTGAGCAGGGGTGCTGGTCCGGATTAAAGGGGGGCAGTGCTGACAGAGGAGAAGCTGGACCTGCACACCTGCGGCCAGAAGCTGGGGGATGAGGATGAGGCTGAGGATAGAGGAGAGAAAGCCGGTGAGATGGCAATGGCAAGAGACTGTGAGAGAGAGCCAAGAGGCATGAGCAGCCAGCTCTAGACGGCAGCACAGGGCTCCCCTGCACCCCAAATCCCCTGGGAGCTGCGCCCAGTATGGGTGCCAGGGCCATGTGGGGGCTGCTGGGCTGTTTCCTCTGTGGCTGGGCTCTGGGGGTGCCGAGGCTGCCCCACTTCCTGCCCCTGCTCCCTGGTGAAGCGGAGCCCATCCTGGCACCTGAGTGGGTGCCCCCACAGGGGCCCAAGGCGGCCCTAGCTTTCCTCTACTCCGGGGATGCCCACCGGCTGCTGGGTGTGAACTGCAGTGAGCACTACCAGGCTCTCAGGGCAGAGGCCATACCAGGGCTGCCTGCGGCGCTACAGCGGGCAGTGGGCACCCTGGCCCAGGCTGCCAACTTTCTCAACATGCTGCTGCAGGCCAATGACATCCGAGAGTCCAGCGTGGAGGAGGACGTGGAATGGTACCAGGCCCTGGTCCGCAGCGTGGCTGAGGGTGACCCCAGGGCCTACCGGGCTTTGCTGACCTTTAACCCCCCACCAGGAGCTAGCCACCTACCACTGGCCCTGCAAGCCACCAGAATGGGAGCAGAGACCTTCTTGCAGGACTTGTCTGGGAGCAAGGTGCGGGAGGGGAGCCCGGCTGGGAACTTGGATGACCCTGGCCTGCAGAAGCGGGTGTTGACCAATGACCTGCAGAGCCTAGACAGCCCCAAGTGGCCCCAGGGAGACGGATATGTGGGGGACATTCAGCAGGTCAGGCTGTCCCCTCCATTCCTGGACTGCCAGGAGGGCCGGCTCCGTCCTGGTTGGCTGGTCACACTCTCTGCCACTTTCTATGGACTCAAGCCTGACCTCAGCCCAGAAGTCAGGTAAGTCAGGACCTCACAGGTTTTTGGGGATCAGGGCTGGGGGCATGTGTCAGTATTGCTGTGCCGGGGCTATGGGTCAGGGTGTGTTTGTGTTTGGGGCACATGTGTGTATATCTGCATGCAGCTGTGTCTGCAGCCTGTGCTGGGAACCTGCAGAGAGATGTGCATGGCGTGTGGGATTCACCCATCAACACGCACTAGCCTGGGCATAATGACTGTCCCGAGCACACATGTTTGAGGAAGGTGCACACATGTTGGTGTGTGTCTCTACACAGGCCCCCACACGGGGTGCTCAGATGTGATGGCACAGAGGGACACAGTTCTTGGCCCTCAGATTTATGGCATGAATGTGGGAGGTGGGAGAGGCTTGCCTTGGATGACAGTGACAACCTGTGCACCAGGGTTCTTGGAGGAGAGCCAGGCAGACACTTCCCAAGGTAAACCTGGTGCTGGGAGCTTGGAATTAATGCCTTTCCTATCCAGGAGTGGGCTGGGTCAGTTGTAATATCACCCCTTTTGATACTTTAAAATTTTTTAAAATTTATTTGATACAGGTACAGGATCTTACTATGCAGCTTGGACTTATAGTGATCCTCCTGTCTCAGCCTCCCCAGTGCTGGGGTTACAGGCGTGCACCACCATACCCAGTTTCAGTGGCTGGCCCAGAGCAGGGCTGGTGCAGCACACAGTACTGGGGATAAAACCTGAGTCCTTGCACTTGTCAGGCATGTGCTTAGATCACTGAGCTATCTCCCTGGCCCTGATACTGGTTTTTGTTTTGTTCTGTTTTGTTTTTCCTGATACTGTCTTTTGAGGCAAGGTCTTGCTCTATACTTCAGACTGGCCTTGAACTCACTGTGCAGCCCAGGCTGGCCTCAGATTTGCAGAGATCCTCCTGCCTCAGCCTCCCAAGCACTGGGATTACAGGTGTGGCCCACCACAATTTGCTCCCTAGGGCCATTCTCAGTGCCTTATTCTTGCATCTGGCAAGTGCTACTGTGCTGCCTGTGCTGACCCAGGGACCTGTGATGCTCCTCCAATAATTGGCCCCATTCCACTCAAGCAGAGGCTGGCTGGGGCCCGGGAGATGGCTCAGTGGTATAAGCGCTTCCCCGATAGCCGGG